>JAJOOH010020598.1:0-38853 GCA_029582605.1 Solanum gracilifrons | reverse complement strand
TTTTTGATTAAATTTTATTAGAAGTGTTTTTGACTCAAACTTGTGGTAACTTTTTAAAATTTCGTTATTCTATAATATTTAACTATTGATTTTTCTTGTAAATAGTTAGAAGTCAGTGATGTTTGTTAATTTTTATCTTAGTGTATTTAACTTCTAAGTTAATATTTACTCACTAATGTATGTTTTTTTTCCTACTTTATAGGTTATTTGTAAGAGTAGTTGAGAGATATGAGCATATCAAGTACAATTTATGTTCAGTTTTTTTTATTAAATTAAAGTTAGATGAAACAATTACTTAAGTGGAGAACAAATAACTTTGTAATAATTTATTATGCGATTGTATAATTTTTTGTTTATTTGATAAGATTGAATAAACAATTGGGGCTATTTTAATAGTTTTACAACTTATGAAATTTTTATGTTTATGAGAAAATATACAACACAAAAATTTCATATTGCATGTCCAAACAAACCTTCAATTTCATCTCATGATTCCATATCATGATATCATATCATAATTCCATATCATGATACCATATCGCATGGCCAAACGGGCCCTTAGTATCATGGAGAGTGTTTTTGTGTTTTAATGAAACTGCATGCGACACAAATTTTATCGAATATCGAATGAAAAAAAAAAGAGTTATTTGTATGGATACGCTCTTTATTGCCAACTTTCAAACTCACATATTTGATTAAGTAGGTGTTTGGCCATGCGATACTATTTCATGATATGGAATTGTGAGATGAAATCAACGTTTGGACATGCAATTTCACGTTGATTCCATCTTATGATTTCATATCATGAGATGGAATTCCATATTCTCCAAAAATCATGATTTGGAAATTTCATATCATGATTTGAGATTTTTTAAATACAAAAATTGACCCACAAGTTTATATTTTGTTAAAATAATGCCACATTTATATCTACTAACCATTTATTTCATATGTAAATAAAATTAATAATCACATCATTACTTTTTAAAATTTATTATTCTCACCAGCATAAAATTTATTATTATTTTAAATTTGGTAAACATGAATGATAAAGTATGAATTGATTTGGTAGAAATAAGAACGGAGGAGTAATACTTTTTTGGTTATTCATAATAAAAAAAATTCTCTTTCGGCTACTTATGAAAATGTTTAAAGCAATTTATTATGAAAAAGGATAAAATTGGTGATGTATGTTTGATAATCACTACTTCCAATATGTTTGATTTTAGCACAAATTAATGCACTGAAAATGTGTAATTGCACACAAGTGAAACAAGGCATGAACCATTATGATGACACACAAGTGAAAATTGTCATAGCTTGTAGTATTACATAATTATTTGCGAGAATACCAAAGGAGTGATGAAAATTTATGGTCTATGAACATGAAAATGTATTTGCGAATGATATTGACCAACAAATGACTCAAAAATGCAAGTTCAACGTGAGAAGATTGTTTGTACTATGTGGGAAGATTATATTAAGACTAGTACACTACAATTTATGTTCAATTTTTTTTATTTGATTAAAGTTTGATCAATTAAAGTTAGATGAAACAGTTACTTAAGTGGAGAGCAAATAACTTTGTAATAATTTATTATGCGATTTTATAAAAATTGTTTATTTGGTAAGATTGAATAAAACAATTGGGGTTATTTTAATAGTCTTACAACTTATGAAATTCTTATGTTTATGAGAAAATATACAACACAAAAATTACATATCGCATGTCCAAACAAAATTTCAACTTCATAATATCATGATTTCATATCGCATGAATAAACGGGTCCTAAGAGTGGAGAAATCTGAAGTATCACACACGGTTGGAGTCCCAAACATTCTGCTCGGAGTCCTTTTAAGTTGGACTAGAAGTTTCAGGTTCAAATTTTAGTAATGAAGAATAACTTAACAGTAAACATTTTTCACACGAGCTTATTAAGCACAAATCCTAGTTAATTGTTAATTAGGTTAGTAAATTTTGAATATTAAATGAATAAATTAAATAAAAATATCAAAAATATATATTATTTTCTCTTCATTTACATCTTAAATAACATGAGAGTCCTTTGAAAATACAGTGAAGTTGTTTGTGAAATTATTTTAATAAAATATAAACTGTTCGAGACCAATATAGTTTTTACAAATTGCTTTATTTTCTGTCGTCCATATTAAAGACAAAACCACATGGTTTCTGGTAGTTAATTATTTGAGGGTACAAAAATTAAAAAGATACATATGTTTATGTGAAGAAAAAACGTTGGCTTTCTTTTCATAATAAAGTCTAATTAGCTAGAGAGATAGGACGGAGTATATATATATATATATATATAAAATAAATAGAATTGGCTAATTAATTATCATATCTGAATTTACGCCGAACGAGCCATGCACTGTTACGACTTACGTACGTACTTCCCATCACCTAATTTTCTCTTATATTCTCTCTACCTTTTTAGTTGTACTTGTTTTCTGCTTCATAAATATATTTAGTGAAATTTCATGATTTTGTTGAATTTGAAAATAATAAAGTGTAGATAGATTAAATATACCCTTAAATTACATTTCAGCTCAAAAGTGTTCTTCCTGTCTAATTATTGGACCACACTTACCCTTCTCTTTAACGAAAGAGTATGTGACATCGATGTGTGTATTAAAATACCACATGGACCTCCACACGTGCCGCCAACACACCCACCTCCGCATAAAAGCCCTAATTTCACTCATTTTCCCCCACATTTCATCCTTTCACAAGGCACAATTTCACCCCTTTCCCTCATTTCATCCATTTCTCCATTAAAAGGCCTAAGAAGCTTTTATTTAAAGTAGAAAGGGATGAAACAAGGGAAAGGGGTGAAATTGGGATTGGTGAAAGGATGAAATGTGGGGAAAAGGAGCGAAATTAGGGCTTCTATGTGGAGGTGGGTGTGTTGGCATGTACATGTGGAGGTCCATGTGGCATTTTAATACACACATGGATGCCACATCACTCTTCCGTTAAACAAAAGGGTAAGTGTGGTCCAATAGTTAGACGGGAAGGACACTTTTGAGCCGAAATATAGTTTAAGGGTATATTTAATCTATTTTGAATAGTTTAAGGGTAGTTTTGACCCTTTTCCGATTTTAAAATATTTAATTTTTATATTAGTATTATATATGTAAGTTAATTGACCAAATTCATATTATACATCATACTTAAAGTCTTTTTTATCATTGAAGATTTTTCTATGTAGTTTGATTTATTAGTATTATTATTACCTTATGCATGTCGCAACTCGCAATGAAATGATTCATTTTTTAGATTAATTAGGTAAATACTCTAATTTATTCGTGATTTGATTAATTTAATTAATTATGTGAGATTATTTCTCATATTTTATAAATTACGTCAATAATAAAGTCAATGTAATTGATCCTACAAGTATTATGTAAGGAGGATATAGTGTATGCGAAATTTAAACTTATTTTGTGAGGATATATATATTGTTTTTGAGAAACCTTCAACTCAAATATATCATAACAAAAAATAAATCTTAAAATTGCAAATTAAATAAGTTGATAGAGTTTTGTTTTCAATAAAAAATTCTGGTATAAGAAGAACATGAGAATTGAAATATACATTTGCGTCATTATTAGTTCAATAGTTTGGAAATATAAATACTACGTACAAATGGAGTAATTTTTAATGCATTGAAGTAAATGAATCAAAAAACTAGACCCCAGCTATAGCCCTAACTCGTTTATTGGTTTCTAACCACCATTTATAGGTCTGCAATTCATACATGTTGATCATGTGTACACGTATTAATTGATAGTCTAATATCATTTTCTTAAACAATTGTTATGAATAACAAACTTTGAGCTACCATTCGTTGTAAAATTTAAAAATTATCTACAAATATTAATTACTTGATCATAGATTTTGATTAAAAAATGAAAATCTAATTTCAAATATTTTACTTCTACCTATAAAACTTAAATTAAGTAAAATGCACACAATTTCAAGTTCTGAAAAGCATAACTTCAAAAAACTCTTAACTTCTAAGGTTTCAATTTCAAAAAATATGCAGGGCCAAAGGAACATTTTGAATTTATATCAGTATATACTCAAGTCAAAAGTTTATTGGAAACAATTTTATTCTCTACTTCATAAGATATGGATAAAGTTTTCTTACACTTATTCTTCACAAATCCAATTTATAATTTGTAAGATTACATTGAGCATATAGTCCGAGGAGGAAAAATCATAAAAAAAAACGTCACACGAATTAAATATACAAACAACGTATCTAGTGAAATTCACTAAGTAAGTGATAATTGAATCACAATAAACAACATATGACTCGAATTATAAGGGTGCAACTGGTACTCGTACAAACACTTATAGACAACACTCTACCTCTACTAACCTTCTATCCTACTATCCGATCCCCATTATTTTCTATCTATAGACATGTTTTCGGTATTATGAAGATGCGTCATGCATGTCCTATCTAATCAACTCCCCCATATACATTTTTGGCCTACCTTTACCCCTATGAGTACCCTCAATAACTTTCTCTCTTACGAATAGTCTGTGTGACAAGCCTCACTTCCACATTTGTTTTATACATCACATAACACTGAATTTGCACTCCAAATACTCTATCTTGATTATATATACTCAACCTAAAACCTTTGAACTCTTGAGTTTATCTCCAAACCTTCAATCTAGCATTAACTTTGTTCGTTATCTCATTAATCAGTAACGTGTCATCAACACATAAAATACACTATGAAATCTCATCCTAAATTGATTGTGTCAATTCATCAATCACCAAGGCAAATGAGGAAAAGGGTAAGATCATTGATGGTGTATCCCCATCTCAAATGGGAATTACTTTGAGTCTCTTCCCATCGTTCTAATCCGAGTCTTGACTCCATCATACATGTCATTTATCACCCTAATATAATTCATTAGGACACCTCTAACCTTAAAGCACCTCTAAAGGATAACTCTCGAGACTTTGTTATAGGCCTTTACAAGATCAATAAACATTATATGTAGGTCCATCTTTCTTTCTCTATAATTTTCTATCAATCTTCGTAGAAGATGAATGACTTCAACAATCGATTATCCCAACAAGAATCTAAATACTCGTGGTGACCGGCAAGGAGGCAAATGAAATGATCTTTTTTGATCAATTATAGGTAGAAAAAAAAAGGTCATGTATATAGTAATTAAAAGAAAAATCGTGTAGTAAATTAGTTACCATTTTTTAACTTTTAATAAATGGCGTTCGATATTTTCGAGGGAAAACGAAAAGAAGCTTTCTATAATTCGATTTTTCCCTCTCATTCGTCTTTCATACTCTTTCAATATGGGAACCCGACTCCAGCTCCGACTCCGACGGTCCACGAGTTAAGACACATTTTCCGAGAAAAATACCCGCCAAAACAAAAATCCCCTCACTTCAAACCCTAATTTCACTCTCCATCAACTCAATTCAAGTTTCATATTCACCATTTCATCACAAAATTCTCACTGAAGACCTAGGGTTTCGACTCAGCAATGCCGTCACAGGCGTCGCCGGGAAAAATCCACCGGCTGGAACTCGAGAATTTCAAGTCCTACAAAGGATTTCAATCAATTGGCCCATTTTACGACTTTACAGCGATTATAGGGCCAAATGGAGCAGGAAAATCTAACCTAATGGATGCAATCAGCTTCGTCCTTGGAGTTCGTACGGGTCAACTTCGAGGTGCACAGTTGAAGGACTTAATTTATGCTTTTGACGACCGTGAAAAGGAGCAGAGAGGTCGAAGAGCTTTCGTGAGGCTAGTTTATCAGCTTGCTAATGGTACGGAAATTCAGTTTACGCGTGCTATTACGAGTGCTGGTGCTAGTGAGTATCGGATTGATGGGAAAGCTGTTAATTGGGATGAGTATAATGCCAAATTGAAGTCCCTTGATATTCTGGTTAAAGCGCGGAATTTTCTTGTCTTTCAGGTACGTGGTGGTTAATTGTTTTAAGATTTAACTTCATTGCATTGCCATTATATAGTATGTAAGAACAGCTACTATTTCTCGAAAAGAAACAACTACAACTCTCATTCCGAAGCAAGTTGCCGTCATTGACAGTATATTATAGGTCGTTTAATTGCCAACTTACCTTGTATAGCAAGTATAAAAGTGGAACCCGAAGAAGATGGGTAACTTGCCACATCTAATTTAACTATACAATCACTCTCTGATAGCGTGTACACAGACATCATATAATGTAAATTCTATTACATTGACAGTGTGTCTTGGTTTGCAGCAGAATTAACCATCTTTAAACAGCCAGAGCACCTCTGCACCTCATATATTTTTTTTAGGTTAACTAACTTTGTTGTATTAATCACCAAATGAGTCATTACAAATCCATAGCAAAACTCACACAGCTTGCTATCTTAGGCATTAATAATAACAGGAATTACAACTCCAAAGCATATCTCAAGCTCACTTATTATTTAAAGGATTGAAGTCCAATTCTAATTCCAGGTGAGGGTCACACACCCGATGCATATGTATCCTCTGCAACAGCTTTCCAGTGTCTTCTCTTCTTCACAAATATCCTTGTGTTCTTTCAATCCAGATGGAATGAATCACTTCACAGCGTATACCAGTCTGAATATCTTAGCGCGTTATGATTTTCCTTTTGCATTTTGATTGGACCATTGCAGTCCTGTGCACCTCATAACATGTGTTCACATTGGTTAGGGTAAATAGAGACGATTAAATGAATGATGGTGTAATATATGGTGTAAAAGAATCATGAACTATCTTTATGGATTGAAAAAAAGTGAACTATCTTTCATCCATTGTAATTGTAGTTCAAAACACATTCCTATCTAATCATAATAAAGCACAAAGTGTCACTAAAGACAGTATTAAGAATGGCTTGTATTAGCTGAAAGAAGAGGCAAGTTGTTATTGTTGCCATCAAATGAAGGTATCTGGCTAATCTGAGTTGCTCTATAGGTCACTGCAAAAATTGATTGTCATCACGTGAATGAGTTGCTAATTGTATTCCTTTGACGTTCTGTAACTGTGGTACACTTATAAGCTGGCAAATGAATATAAGTAGAAAAAGGAAAGTTCAGAGTATGACATTTAACTACCTATGCTATTATTCTGGAGTTAGTAAACTGAAATAGCAGTTGCTTCCTTCTGCATGTGTTAATGGATGTCTCTTTTACCTATGGAGAATTGATGCAGGGTGACGTTGAGTCTATTGCATCTAAAAATCCAAAAGAACTCTCTGCACTCCTTGAGCAAATATCTGGATCTGAAGAGTTCAAGAGACGCTATGATGAATTGGAAGAAGAAAAAGCAAGAGCTGAAGAAAAGAAGGCACTTGCTTACCAGAAAAAGAAAACTGTAACTATGGAGCGAAAACAGAAAAAGGAACAGAAAGAAGAAGCTGAGAAGCATCTTCGTTTACAAGATCAACTGGTATGAGTTCAGTACATCTGTTTTTGAGTGCAGCGTCTTGTTTATGATTTTAATGCAAGATTCACCTGCTTTTATATTTTAAAGCATTATTCATGTTTATAGTCATGTGCTGAAGTGTTTTTTTGTCTATATCCTTGAATTTCTATTTTTTCAGCTGTCTGCGTGAGTATTGTGCTTCTCATTCTTTGTTCTTAAATAAGTATAAGAACTCTTTTTTTGTTTTTTCAATAATTGTCTCTATTTTTTTTTTTGGAAATTGGTAACTTAATTGTCTTTTGGATTTATCAAGTTATCGTTTCATATGTGCTTCTTCAGTCACAACATTTTTATCCACACTTGCTTGCCTAAATTTTATAACAAGGAGTTTCATACATCTTTGATTTCCTCTTATCTAAAATACGTGCCTCTGTCTGTATTCATTATATGTATATATAAATGCAAGGGTATATTTATCAATGCATAATAAGGTGAGTTTTAAACTACTCCCATTTCCTCCTCGTATTTAGCTATTATCAGTAGTAGGGACATGAAGCATTTGATATATAGTTTTGTAGTGATTGGGATACTTTCTACTCCATTTTTGGCCTTCTCCAATAGAAGCAGTTTCAGGAGAACAAATTAGTTGCTTGGTAGAGGCAGTGTATGCAGAAATGTCATTTATTCCCTGTTAATGATAAAAGGTTATCTACTCTGAATTTTATGGGGACCAATGTGTATATGGTAACACCCTCAAGATTTTGTTTTTTTTTCCTGGCATGTAGTGGATGATGTTTTTTCTTGTTAGTTGCTATTAGTGGAAGGAGAAAATATTTTGTAAAAAACAGTTGTTTGGTTGGTTTAACTTGTTTCTATTATTCCTTTATGGCTACTGAACTACTCCTCTTGTGAGTCCCCATCATTCATCATCTGTCTTTATTGCAGAAATCTTCGAAGCAAGAATATTTTCTTTGGCAATTATTTAACATAGAAAAGGATATTGCTAAGACAAACGAGGAACTTGATGCCGAAGAAGCAAGAGTCAAAGAAATTGTGGAGAAACTTGGGGAATATGAAAGTGAATCTAGCAGAAAGAAGAAAGAACTAAGCGGATACATGAGAGAGATTGCATTGCGCGAGAGGAAGATTGCAGATAGAAAAAACAAACTTGACAAGAATGTAATTTTATTCTCAAATTCATTAGTCTTTCACATTTGTTTTATGAGTGATGTTAATGCTATTTTCTGTTTGCCTATGAAGTGAAGCTTTGTCTCACAGTTTCAAATTTTGGTGCATGATGCTCGGAGTAACATTATTTCTTCTGAACCACATTTTGTGCTATTCCAATCTGAGATAAAACCTTCAGCAATTGTTCTAAAGGTTTAGATAACTGAAAAGCTGACAGGACAAAACCGAATAGCCTGTTTCAAGATGAGCTATTGCAGGATAGCACTTTTTGCCTGGTATTCCATATTGCTGGTTCCCTGAATTTTGTGCATGAAATTCGTTACTGTTGGCTCGAAGAGATTTCTCTGACTGAATGCTTAGAAGCTTAATGAGTTAAACTTCTTGGGCGAATGCTATTGATTGCTTTCCTAAAATTACTTGTTTATTCTGATAGTTACAATGTTTTATCGAAGGCGTGCGAATGTATTTGTTTTTTTTTAATTTCTATTATTAAGCTTGATGATGTGCCTCATTAATCAACTCACTCAGTTTATGTGGCGTTACACAAGAATTTCACCTTTTTTGCCATAGAAAAACAAAATCTCGGTTGTCATTAAATAGATATACTCTTGTGTCCTTGTTGCTCTGTCATCACTAGAGTTGTGAACTACGCTTATTTTTTATTCACTACACCATTTGTAATGTGCTCACTCAAGGATTCATTTATCTTTTCACAGCAACCTGATCTTGTAAAGTTAAAGGAAGAAATATCGCGGATTACTTCAAAAATCAAAAGTACAAGTAAAGAGCTTGATAAGAAGAGAGATGAAAAAAGAAGACATACAGATGAGGTGAAGAAGCTTCAAAATGACTTGAAGGACATTACAAAGCAGCTGGATGAGTTGCGTCAAAGAAGTCGAGGTGCAGGGGGGAAACTTCAATTAGCTGACAGTCAATTGGAGACATATCACCAAATGTGAGTTCTTTTATGGTTGAGAAACTCTTTTACATGAAGGAATATGAGTACTTGTGTAATCTCTTGTACATTTACTGCTGCTTTATTTGTTAATAAAATAAATGTCTTTGGATGATAATTGACGATCTAGGCAGGAATCATTAATTTTTCCGGTAGTTAATTTTGGTCGTAGACTTAGGTTTGTGTTGATAGTCAGGGTTGGTGGGGGTTCAAAGTGCTAAGACCATAAGTATTGAAAGAAGTTCTGAATCTGAGGGAACACCTATACTTTAATATGTTGGGACCCCATTTTATTATTAAAAATAATATAATTATTGATAAAGGGAAGCATCTCCTATGTCGTGTCAAATCCGCATCGAAAAAAATAAATTTGTCCTCTCCTATAAAGAAAACAAACCCCCCCGCTGTAAAATCTTATCTAATACCTAATGATTAACTAATTTAACAATCTAAACTCTAGTAATAAGGAATAAATTTTCTATTTCAACACGGAACAAAGGGGACATTACATTTCTCTGAAGGCAAGACATTTAAAGTTTTGCGCACCTAAGGTTATGGGCTTATGGTCAATTAAGTTGGAGGAGAACCATGATGTTTCAGCCTTTCGGTTCAAATCCCAGCTGAAGCAAGCCTTGGCAGGTAGAGTTACCTGATATTTGTGCAGGAGGGGGGTAGAAGGTACCCAGGAACAGTCGAGGTATATGCAAGCTGGCCCGGACGCCATAGTCATTAATTTTTTTGAAACTTTTGCTAGTTTCCGTTGGTTATGTGCTTGTGCCTCTGACCTCAAAATAATATCCTGGGCAAGTTTTGTGTAACAAAACATTTTGTGTTGCTCAGCCCATGACTTGGATATATCTTATTTGCTTATTACTTGAAGCAAGAACTTCTAAATTGCAAATGTACCACATTTTGTTATCATGGTACAGACCTTCTTTGGTTCTGATTTGATGTAAGCTCCTATGATGCTCTCTACCATGCTCTTCTAAACCTTAATCTTTAATACTACATGGAATTTTAGATTTTTTTTTTTGTGACGGTGGTGTCCGGGCCAGCATGAAGATTATTTCACTGGGTACCTGCTACCTCCCAAAAGCATGGGTACCTGGTCACACTTCCTTACAAGGCTCAGGCAGATGGAAAAAATCACCAAGTGTTTTTATGTATGCTCTATTTCTGCCCTGCCCTTGTGCCCCTATTGGGGAGGTGGGAAAAGCTGCTTCCTTGTGCTGCAGAAGCTCATGTTTTTATTACCCATCGCAATGTCGTTAGATGGACTGTCATGGGCTCAAAAATTGCTTTTTACATTGACATCTTCTCTCTCAGGCTGCCTAGACAGAGGAGAAAGGTGAAAGCATGGAAATGTTTGCATTGACGCATGATCTGCTTTTTCTATATTCTTTTTGAAATAAATGTCTAGAGATTAAGTGCTAGTTTTGATTTGATGAAGCTACATGGATTTGGTTTTACAGTAAAGAAGAGGCTGGCATGAAAACTGCGAAACTAAGAGATGAGAAAGAGGTCTTGGATAGGCAGCAGCGTGCTGATATTGATGCTCAGAAGAATCTGGAAGAAAATCTTCAGCAGCTTGAAAATCGGAAGCATGAGCTTGAGTCTCAGGAGAAACAGATGCAAACAAGGTTGAAGAAAATTCTTGATGCAGTTAAGAAGCATGATGAAGAACTGAAACGGGTGAAAGAAGAACAGCGTGAAATGAAAAATAAACTTCGACGCTCCAGGTTGGTCAGATTGAGCTATGATGCATGCTACTGAATACCATGACATATTTCCTTGTTTAATGGGCTCTGGTCATATGGAAGTTCAAGTAACTGCATTTGCATTTACTTGTTGTTTATGTAAATAACTAGAAATATCTGTTCTTGTGACAGAGAAAAACATGACAATCTGCGCAAACGACTTGATGAAGTAGAGGACCAACTACGTGAGTTGAAGGCTGAGAGACATGAAAATGAGAGAGATGCCAGATTGTCTCAAGCAGTTGAAACGCTGAAGCGTCTGTTTCCCGGTGTTCATGGTCGAATGACAGATCTCTGCAGGCCAACACATAAGAAGTATAACCTTGCT
Organism: Solanum gracilifrons; assembly: GCA_029582605.1. NCBI lineage: Eukaryota > Viridiplantae > Streptophyta > Magnoliopsida > Solanales > Solanaceae > Solanum > Solanum gracilifrons. The sequence continues at coordinate 27,175 of JAJOOH010020598.1, read as the reverse complement.
GTAACAGTTGCAATGGGCAGATATATGGATGCAGTAGTAGTTGAGGATGACCAAACAGGAAAAGAATGCATCAAGGTGCGATAGCAACTATGTCATAGTAATGATAATTCTAATATCAAGTAGTTAAGCGGTGCTAGTCTGGTTTCTCTTGCCACGGTTAATTAGGATTACCTGATTATATTTCTCAACTTCTATCTTGGTTTGATAACTTGTGATACTGCAACTTGGTGATGTTGACCTAGAAAGAAATTTCTTCTAAAAGTGCCTTCTGTTTTCAGGGACCGCTCCTTCCTTATTCACTTCATTGTTTTCCTTCTTTTTATTTGTTAATTGAAGCATTTTAACTTTATGTAAATATATTAATGTATTTTATATAGATGTCGCCGTGCTTGCTTAAGAGGTTCATTTTGGAGTGGGATAGGTCTTATCATTTTTGTCTTTGATGTTATACTCCTTTAAAATATCTACCTTTCTCCTTCATAGAGACTGCAATTAACATGCTACCTCTCTGGAAAAAAGCAAATGCTGTAAGTCATATGATTCTCCACATGTTTGCTTTGTAGCCACAAGATGCTATCTGTGCTTAAGATTGTGGTAATAATGTCCACATCCTAAAATGCTATGTAACTTTTACCCTACATATCAATTTTGGGTATGTCACTTAACGTTATCAATTTCTGCTGTCTTATATCCAATCAAATGACAATGAAGTGGATTCTTAAGCTGTATATCCCTCTGCCACTCCTAATTTAATGCTGGTCGCAGTGGTCCTGTTTTCAGATTTATGTTATCTATACTACTATGAACTTCATCACATTTGTCTATTTCCTTGGGGCGGATTATGCTTCTATAAGTGAACTGTACCTCTATCTGTTTTAATCAGAGTAGTATAAGAAAGAACAATGGTATTTGAAGTGATGTTATATGGGATAGGTTTTAGGATGTGATATTCCCTTAAAATGCTTTTGTCTACAACTGGACTAGGGAGCATTTCTCTGACCCTGAGACAGTGCGCTTGATTCATTGCCCATAGATTGAGATGCTCCTTTTGATGTGTTTATTGCCCCTATATTTTTCCATTGTGTTAATTGTGCCTCTACGTTCTTTTTTATGTGTAGTATTTGAAAGAGCAAAGACTTCCTCCTCAGACATTTATACCTCTTCAGTCGGTCCGTATAAAGCCAGTAGTTGAGCGGCTGCGCACATTGGGTGGGACTGCAATGCTGGTTTTTGATGTCATACAGTATCCTGTGCTGTTATATTAATTATTATACCTAATATGTTGATTATCCATATTCCTCAACCATACACCTGTCTATGATGATGGGAAATTCTTATCAGAAACTCTGAGGTTTTATGCTTAACAGTAACACAGATTTGATCAAGCATTGGAGAAGGCTATATTATTTGCTGTTCAGAATACCATTGTTTGCAATGACTTAAAAGAAGCTAAGTATCTTAGCTGGGATGGTGAGAGACTTAAAGGTAACACAGCGCTTTTCACTGATGAACAACAAAAAGTACTTCCCTTCTTACTATACAAGTTAATCTTGGTTTAACAACACCCATATTGCTTGTAGTTGTGACTCTTGATGGGATTTTGTTAACAAAATCTGGTACAATGACTGGTGGTACTAGTGGTGGAATGGAAGCACGCTCTCACAAATGGGATGACAAAAAAATTGACGGTCAGTTGAGTTCGTTATCCATGTGTCTGGTTGGTTGCATAGTCCTGATTCCTTTTTCCCCGGTTTGTAGGGCTTAAGAAGAAAAAAGAAGGTCTTGAGTCAGAGTTGGAGGAGCTTGGATCAATAAGGGAGATGCAGCTTAAGGAGTCTGAAGCATCTGGCAGAATCAGTGGACTTGAGAAAAAGATTCACTATGCTGAGATTGAAAAGGTTTTTAACTATCTTTTCTTAAAGTTTTGTGAGCAGCCATCGTTTTGCATCCCTCCTATTAGTCATTTGAGATTCTTACATTGTCATCAATTTTCGGTTTAAGATGTCCTTGTAGCTTCTTATATAGCAACTTTCTTCCTGATAAAGTTTGATGTAGTGAAGGGGGGAATATGTTTATTGTATCTCTAAACTTTGTAGTTTGCTGAGGTTTTTGTGTTTTTACTTGGGTCCAACTCCATCTTTATTGCCTTTGTTCCAATTTCTAGAACGCTATTTTGAGATGTCTCAAATACTTGACATGTTTTGCTGATAAAAAAGTACTCAGACACATTATAGAAATAATATGGTTTATATAACTCAATTCTTTCAAGAAATAAAATTTATTTAACAGTTTAAATCCAAATTTTCCTCTAACGTTTCAATTACTCTAATATTTTCTGCTGCTTTTGCTGTTAATACACAAGTCAAGTGGACTGTGAAACTCTCTGTCTAATCAATTCATGTCAGCATTAAACAGACTGAAGTAAGCTATTAGTGAGGACCACCAACAGTATAGCTTGTTTTGTTTCTTTGTGGGGAGTAACTAGTTTATATATATAAATAAGGATAAACAATTGCTTAATAATCAATTCCTATGATCACAGACCTTAGGATTTTGTTCTTAGGGCCACCCTGAGCACCATATCCTCATGTTGATTGGTTCTTTCAGTCTCAATCTAGTTGCTCATCAAGTTGATGGCACTTTGGAATTGAAAGGATGTTAAAGTTTTACTTTTATACTCGACTGATTTATTGCTGCAACTTATTTGTTGATGGACAATTTCTGAAGAAGGAACTCTGTCTATACTCTTCACTTCTTCTTTGATACATTATGGTGAAGAAGATGACATACTCACATTTATTTATACTTCCAAATGCTCAAATTCTTTGAAAAATTAACTTTATTTACACTTTGGATCTACTTCTGTTTACAACATTTTTGGAGAGTCTGAGCAACATAGTGGCTCAACACTCGTGGTGTCTTTTGCCCTAGCTTTTCACTTCTTTCATAGCTTATTAATTCTGTATCCCTGTTAATATACTGTTGCTTATTGGACTTTTCATTTGTCTATGTTCTGCATCTTGTAATGCTGTTAGCTTGAGTTGTCTTGCAGAAAAGTATTGCAGACAAACTTCAAAATTTGGAACGCGAAAAGGGGAGTATTGAAAATGAAATTGGACATATCCAGCCTGAACTTGAGCAGGTGTTTATATACTTCCTATCTTAGTTTCTTTGGTTTTCATTTTGTAACATGGCTCTTACTAGGAGTTTCTGCAGTTGAACAGAAAAATTGATGCAAGGGCACAAGAGATCTTATCACGAGAGAAAAGGATCAATGACATTGTTGACAGAATCTACAAAAAGTTCAGTGAATCCGTTGGGGTGAGAAATATTAGGGAGTATGAAGAAAATCAGCTCAAAGCTGTTCAGGAAATGTCTGAAGAAAGGCTCAATTTACATAATCAACAATCGAAGCTTAAGTCACAGTATGTTTCCTCTCTGATTAATGTTGTCGGTTCCTTATAGCCATTAGAATAAATTCAATAAATAGACACCAACCTCGACCTGATCATCTGACATTTTGATACTGTTTCTCATAATCATATTTCTCTGCCCTTAAGCCAAACAAGCGTCCATCTTTTTAAAAAAAAATTGAACTTGCTTTTCCTTGAGTATTTTGCTGTCCGCATCAATTGTTTGAGCTATAAAGCTAATAATAATATTGAAAGCTCGTTACGGTTTTAAAAGTTGCATTGTTAATTTTCGGCCTAGTTATGGCACATGCCACTTTCTTAATTCAAGCATGTTTCAGGTTGGAATATGAGCAGAAGCGGGACATGGATTCACGAATTGTAAAACTGGAATCAACCCTTAATAACTTAAAAGAGAAATTAAAGGAGGTTGAGACCAAGGAGGCGGATCTGAAGTCGTCCATGGATAAAGCTACAAAGGAGATAGACGATTACAAGGAAGAAGTATTAGGTATGCTTTAGGTTTCACTTTTTTGTAGAGCCCTTTCACTAGCTTTTCAGTCTTGTTGGACTAGATATTTCTGCTTGTACTTCCTTTGTAGAAGTTTTACAAAAGATTCCTTCTCCAAACTCTGTAAAAGCCTCATCAGATAAAGTGCATATTTTGATAGGGTGAAACTCTACCATGTTCTGCTTCTTTTATGATAAATCAGATCACAGCAACAACTGCCAATTTCTAATTAGTCTAAAACATGGAAAATAGCATTGCATGATACTTCAAACAATTTTTTTTCCTGTTCACATTTTCGAAACATGAGAAGTTGAATTGGAGCTATTGTTTTGGTGTCATGCTTTCTTCCTTTTGGTGCAAATTGGAATTAGTTGAAGATGCTGAAACCCTGTTACAGTGCACAGAAACTCTGTATAAATAGACAGGGTAAACTTCTCTTCTGCAATTTTTGGATGTTATCACAGAACTTTCTTAGTGCTTTTTTTAAACATTAATAGTTCTTGCCTATTAAAACAAAGAACTTCTGAGACTTAACGAAAATGCAACTGTGTTCGCATAAATTGGTAAAGAGGGAGTATCACTTCCTGATTTTGGTAATTAACTAGTTATACATTCACTTCCAATTCAATTATATTTCATCTCCTCCTTTGAATATACCTTTTCTGGTCATGTCAGGCAACTGACTGCCCAGTATTAGTCAGTCCGTTTCCTATGTTCGCACTATGCAATAGGCAATATGTCCCTTTCTAACAATAGGTTGTACATTAAGAGAATTTTATTCCTTTCTTTTCTGCAGCATGGAGGTCCAAATCAGAAGAATGTGAAAAGCAGCTGCAGGAGTGGCAGAAAAAGATTTCTGCTGAAACAACTAGCATTAGCAAACATAACCGTCAAATTAAATCTAAGGTTTTTCTGATCAATGATAATTTCTTGGAGAAGTTCTTTCTTATACTAGTCATGGCTTCTGAGAAGCCACTCATTTTTGCCAATTGCATTCATATATGTTGAAAAGGAGTAGGCGAGTGCTTTCCTCTTAAAAATACGAGTATATGAGTGCTTTTGTTCTTTGTTTTACAGGAGGCACAGATTGAACAACTGAATTCTAAAAAGCAGGAAATATTGGAGAAATGCGAACTGGAGCAAATAGAACTGCCCACTATCTCTGATCCAATGGATACTGGAGAGTCTACACCTGGCCCTGTTTTCGATTTCAGTAAACTGAATAGAATGTATCAGCAGATTACGAAACCCACTGAAAGGGAGAAACGTGAGGTGGATTTTACTCAGAAAATTGCTTCCTTGATTTCAGAGATAGAAAGAACAGCTCCAAATCTGAAGGCCCTTGATCAATACAAAGATCTACTGAAAAAGGAGGATGATGTTAATAAAGAATTTGAAGTGGCCAAAAATGAGGAGAAGAAAGTTACTGATGAATATAATAGAGTTAAAGGGGCCAGGTATTATTAATCTCAAATGCTGAAATTCACATGTATCTCTATATAATTTCACCATGATATTCCTGAACGTCAGAGTATAAATCAAGTGAAGTGGTTACTCTACTTGTTGGAGATGAGGTTACAGTAGTATGCTGTCAGGAGAGCATTACCCTATAGAATTGTTTGATCTATGTATGCTTGCTTATTTACGGTTGTTCAATCCCTGCTTCAATTAATGTTTTTATAAATGGGGTTTTTAAAATTTTCTGGAAAGGGTATTCTGCTTTTGAAAAGTCTTTGAGATCCATGTGATTGAGATCACGTTTATTGATCTTCTATTAAACCAATCTCTAATTCATCTATCCTTATATTATCCTTTGCAAGGATGAAGGATCTACAGGAAAAGATACATGAGGCACCAAAAAAAAATAGAAGAAAGAACTAGAAAAATTTACGTATTGCTGAAGCATATATGTATTTTTTTATTTCAATTTTTTTTGTTGAAGCGTGTTCCTTCTTGCACTATTTGTGGCCATATTCTTGATTATTTGATATGTGCATGAGACAATATGCTCCTATTTGTAGGTCCCTTCTCTTTTTCCCGTCTTTGGTGTGGTCTTTAGGGATATTTGTTGCCTTTGATTAGACGTAGAATGGTTGGATAGTCCTTTTATATTCTAATCCTGTAGAAAAAATAGCAAAAGTTGACTACCATATCTGTTATCGTATTTTGTTGATCTGAAGTCTGCATGTTCCCTACTTGTGGGATTAAACAGTATGTTGTTGGTGAAGTCTGCATGTTCTGCTTGCAGGTGTGAATTGTTCATGACAGCTTTCAATCACATATCTGGCAAAATCGACAAGATTTACAAGCAACTCACAAAGAGCAATACACATCCTCTCGGTGGGACAGCATATCTTAACTTGGATAATGAAGATGAGCCATTTTTACATGGTATCAAGTATACCGCTATGCCCCCAACAAAACGATTTCGGGATATGGAACAGCTTTCAGGAGGAGAGAAGACGGTTGCAGCACTTGCATTGCTTTTTGCTATCCACAGGTAATCTATGTGGCTACTTGCGAACTCATTGTGCTAGCAGGAAGTAGGGAAATACTTGTTTTAGTCTCAGAAATTACTATGTTCATTTGGCACAGTTTACATCCACTTGATATGCAAATATCAGCTAGCGTGAGCGCATTGTAGATATTGTCCTAGTGATAATACTTATCTTATTTCCTTCGAATTTGAACTTGTGCAAAAAAGGTTTCACACTTTTTTGTGTGATTTTCAGTTTTAGACCTTCTCCATTCTTCATACTGGATGAAGTTGATGCTGCATTGGATAATCTGAATGTTGCCAAAGTTGCTGGATTCATTCGATCAAAGTCGTGTGGAGGTGCTAGGCTTACTCAGGATCCTGAAGAAGGATGTGGCTTCCAAAGCATTGTTATCTCTCTCAAAGACAGCTTTTATGACAAAGCTGAAGCTTTGGTTGGTGTTTACAGGGATGCCGAGAGAGGGTAAGATTCTGCAGCCTCTCTATCACTCACTTCCCTTCTCTCTTCTTACTTATGATGATAACGTCAGCATGCTGTTTTTTTTTTTCTTCTTGCAGTTGCTCGAGCACATTGACATTTGATCTGACCAAGTACAGGGAATCGTGAAAGTCCAACCTCTTGTTCTCTGGAGATGTAGTTCACCGATGTTTAGATCTTTGGTGGTGGTTAATATAACAGTTCAAATGTAGTGTAGATTGGTATATAAGTGATCTTTAACATTATATACATACATGTTCCCAGTCGTTTGAAGTTTCACAACGCTGTGCCAATAGTGGCTAGTATCTGAATGTATTTTAGTACTTTTGATTTGAAGAACTACATGTTGTGGCTGCTTCTTTGCTTTGAAATCTTCATAATTACGATTGTATGTAAGGGTGTTGAGACCATAGCATGCTACATGAAAGCAGGAGAGGATGATTTAGTCTGAGAATCGTCAAGCATGATAATGTTATAATAGCACCCGAACATCAGTAGAACTAATGTTCAAAAATGTGCCTCGAACTAGTTACAGCTTAATACCAAACTGGAAAAGCTAACAAAAGATTAAGTAACAATCAACAAGAAGGTAATTAGTTGCAGGCTTCATTAGCTTGAGATAAGTGTTGAGCCAAAAGAGAAGCAGATTTTTCAGAAACCAAAGCTTGAATGAGCATGGTCTTTACTTCCCAAGCACTGTAGGGATAATTGTGTCTGGCATATGAATTCAACAATGCAGCTGTTGATTGCTTCACTAATCTGGCAAATACATTATCCCCATCGTCGTTTCTTCCAGCAGCTTCTAGCAGTGTTAGATCATACCTGTATCGCTCGTAGGCCCTGGATCCAAATATTTTAGATACTGTCGATGTCTGTGGTACCATTTTTGGCCATGACTCTCTTCTGCTGCTCCAATACCTATTCACCAATAGCAAAATAACAGGTTTTTATCTACTTTTTAGAATAGTGATAGAGTAGTAGAAAGAAGGGTTTCTTACTGAGGAGTGCATCTTCCTCTGTTTCTGGTGTACACAAATCCAGGTCTAAACTGTTGAGCCGATACATTGAAATCTCCCAAGTAGAAGTAATAAGTAAATAAGAGCACTAGAAGAGCCAAACGATTCTTCAGCATTTTCTTTGGAGCTTTTGCAGTTATCTCAAACTCTTTAGTGAAGTTATGTATATTTGGATCTGAAGAAAAAACACATCCATCTTTTGGTCGTCCTCGAAAGTGGTGCAATTTTGAAGTTGCTTGCTTTTATTAAAACTATCACTTTCACCGTTTTTAACTTTATTTGCAGTGTTACTTATATATGATGGGTCATGTGATGGAACAGATGTTTGTGTGTAGCTAATGGCATCCCACGTGGAGGACAGCTTACTACCTTGCACGAATTATTTATCCTTTTCTTTGTATAGGGACCGTTGTGGGTTTTTGTTTGTGTCAGTTTGAATTCCATTTATATATACAATCAATTAAACCTAGTAATCGTAGTTAATAGTGGTAATTAATAATATGATTTCCCTTGTAGGAAAGAGATATGTGATAAGATAATGGTGGAAGTAATTTACGACAGTAGATAATGGTAATTTATAGTGGTGGTTGTAACCAGTGTTATAGAGTGTAAAGAAAAATAAACTTGGTGAATAAAATTTGAATGATTCAAATTCAAATCTTTATCCAGTGTAGATAAATAAATAAAATCCCTGATATAAAAGGAAAATGAAAATGATGGAATTAAAGAGTTCTCACGCTAGATATGTCAAATTTGGAGCTATTAAAGAGAAAAATATGATCTCACAAAACCCAGTGCGTATATACAATTGATAAATCAGGACACTTTGACAGCAACGCGCAGGAGGAGTGTCAATCATCCAAAGACGTGTAAGTCCTTTATTTACCCTAACTAACTAATAATGGATGGTGTGTATTTTACTAATAACATTGCAAACCAAATCAAAGAATTGACAAACGGACAGAACTCAGACTTAACCTTTCATTCTCCTGGAACATGTAGTATGCAAATGGCAAGTGCTACCTATAAAGGTGCACTGCCACCCAAGCAGCAAAAGGACTTCCCTCTTCTGTATAACTCAGTGCAAAAAGTCCCTCATTGGATCGTCATGGAGGACCTTTTTCATTCTGTAGGCCTCCATTTCTTCCGGTGTAACCTACACAGAGAAATGTGGTAAGACAGCCCAAAAGAAAAGAAGGGAAACATAAAAACAAAGAATTACATGTACCTCGTCATTGTACTTCACGTTGTATTTCCTTTTCCTTTCATCCCTCTCTTCTCTTCTCTTTTCATCCTCCTGCTCGGACAAGAAATACAAATTTAAGATCGTGTTAGACCATCCAGATATACATGTGAGCTAGAGCCAACTGAGATTAAAACATGGATTCAGCCAGGCATATCAACCACCACCCACACCTTTCCACTATCATTCTTTGTAAACATGGAAAAGAAAACGAAATTACATTATGTTTCCAAAAAGAAGAAGAGGAAACTGAGTTAATTCATCATCAAGAAGAGTAGCGCTTCAAAATCACCAAGAATAGGTTAAAGGGGATACCTTTTTAAGAGCTTCAGCCAGCTTTTGCTGGTCCAGAACCAAATCGTCAGGAACTTCAGTTCCCCAAGTAGCGAGCCTCTTCTCCTCAACCGGCGCATGTGTATCTAGATTGATCACATATTTGATGAAAAGAATATAAATATAAAAGTTTGAGATAAATGGCTACACTGCATACAAGTATACCTACAAAGTGACAGGTAAGAAAAAAAACCACCTTCAAATACGGGGTTCATGCCACATTAGGAAAACATGTACACATTTGAATTAGAAAAGCTAGGAAATCAGACAGTTCACTGATAATTCTGTCATCAAATATGCAATTCCCCCACAGTAGTATGTAGATTCATAACACAATGAACAAAGAGGGTGGTTGAACAAAGGAGGAAAGTTAACTCCTTTGACTTATGTCAAATTCTAATATTACATTGCTGACCCAAGAAAAACTGTAGAAGGTTGTTCTTCATCAAAGAATAACTGTAGAAGGTTGTTCTTCATCAAAGAATAACTGTAGAAGGTTGCTAATTCCAGTATAACCAAATTCTTGACCAAACTTCGAAGAGGACAACAGACAAAATTTCAGGAGTCTTTACGAAATAAATGCTCTGTATTTATAGGTAAGAAGACCCGAAACATTCACAACATCTGATCCTGAATCCTGATCATAGATTTCAAACACAAAGTGACAAAACAACAATTGTATCCGTCCCAAACAAGTTGGGCTCAGCTATATGAATCCTCACTGACTAGGTTTCCCTTTTAATTCTCAAGCCAACATCAAATGAAGTAATAAATATAAAATAAAATAAAAATACCAGCAGTTCTCCATCTTTCCTATTGCGTAAAAATCTCTAATCGTGCTAAAAGACTCCTAGAAAGCATAAGATCTAAAGTAAACATATTAAGATACTCCCAATCAGTTGGGTATCATGGGAAATACTTGGATTTAGGAAACTAGAGACTTGGGTATCGGGTCATATGCATCATAAAATCTAAAATCAAACAATAAAGAATTGTGAAAGTTCCATTATCAGGAAACTGGATTATCGGTATGATTAAAGTGCACATACTATTGATTTAACGAGGGGGTGTAGCAACCTGAATTTCAATAGAGAACACTAACCTTCAGCAGACTCCTTGCGAGCAATATTGGCCTTCATAAGATCAGCAGAAGCTTCAGCTGCTTCAATTCCAGCAGCACCTGTACAATAGCTGTTTCTGATTGTCTGTTTGCAGCATTTGTAACCCCACTGGTGATCCTTCCACCATGAACCCCAAACTGTGGTGTGGTTATTGATGAAAACATCCTCTTCATATTTGCTCCTAGGAATAGACATCTCCTACAGCAAGCAACTCACAAGTTATGCCAAACAAACGAATCTAGAAACATTTATAGACATTATCCAATCTTAATGCTCCTAATAAATGTTATTTCTAGTTCTCTATTGTTTCCCCAGAAAATGGAGCAAGTATTTCTTTGCGTCGCACAGACTAGTCGAAACAACTTGGGAAGGTTTTGGAGACGGTATCTGAAAATTGCCATGCTGTTCAGATGTTTATGAGTGTTGAATCTGATTAGCTGTATGAAAGGCAGATGATAGTTTCTTTGAGGTATCAGTATACATTCATTCTTTAATGAATAATTCTCTCGGAGAGTTTAATAAGTAATATTTCTTTATATATCAAGTTGTTTCCAGTTTGGATGAACTTGGTTAGGAGAAGAATAGAAATACCCACATCTTCAAAAGACAAAATAAAAAAAGATGTCGAATTGCCTTCAATCGAGGTAAACAAGGCCGTATGATGGAAGGAGAGGATGATCTCTTGAATTATTCTGCTCTCAATACTTGAAGTAGGAAATAGTTAAGCTTCAATCTCAGTGTAATTTAATATATTCCATTACGTTATGCCATTCAACCCTGTGTCCTAAAACTTGCAAAGTAATTTATTTATGCAGTCTTTGATGAAAGAATTACCTGGCCCTTCACAATCCTACCAGCACAATCATATTCAACTTCTCTCTCACTCTGACCTAACAGTAGTTCTCTCGGGAGTATTTCTTCACTGGCAGCATTACCATACTTCTCCATGATATCCTCCTTTGTTTGTGACTTCAATTTCTCCTTGTTAACCTTGTAATTTTTGTAAAGCAGCTCTGCTTGGGATGGAGCTGCTTGCATATGAACATCATGCCCCTTGTCAAAAGCTTCCCAAGCATGAATATTCAGCTGCTTGAACTCCAATGCTTGACCACTAACTCTATTTTGGTTATCACCCTATAAGAGGAAACATAAAAGGATGACTAAGTCAAAAAACATGAACAATGAAAGCCAGTACTATTTGGTGGACCAAATGTACACTTACAGCATAGAACTTTTCATTTGGATCCATATCTGGAAGAGGGTCTTCACGCATGGACCGGGTTTTGGGATCATAGTGTGCAGAATTGACGTCAAGATTAAGAAGATATTTTGCTGTATCTTCCCGGATACGTAGATTCCTGGACGATGCAGAAGCATCAGTAGCTTGATAAAGTAGCACTCAGACCAATATGTGTACTATGACTTTCTACATAGTACAAGTCGGACATTCATTTAACCCCTCATTCATTCCCCCCCCCAACCAAACCAAAAAAAAAAAACAGGAGCCCAAAAGTAAATAGGCAGGAAGGAATCAAAGATGAAAAAATATTAAGGAAGACAGGCCTAACAGTTCCTGTGCTTCCACCACCAGTGGTTCGTACACGCTTCTCAACTTTTGCAAAATCCATCTGCTTGCTTTCGTCAACCTTGGCTTCATCTACCTTCAAAACATCTTCAAAATCTTCATCTTCGCTGTCACCTCTTTCTTCATCCTCTTTGTTATTTTTCTCCTCCAACTTTTTTAGTTGTTGATCTTTAAGGTATTTCTTTCTTGCTTCATCCCTTGCTTCATATCGTTCAATGATATGAGCATAAGAAGCAGCATCATAACCATTCCAACGATCCCTTTTACCATCATAATCCAGCTCAAACTGCTCTATCTTCTCATCAGGAGCAATATGTTTTCCGGTCCATTTTGCTCCTAATTTGCGTGGCCTGTCCATGCATGACTTAGCATCGTGCGTCATTGCTCCACAGCTGTGTCAGTCACATTATATTCAGATTATCATGTGAGAAAGCACATTAAGCAATACTATTTGTCTATTTCAACACCAAAGTACATAGAAGATTTGCTATTTCTTGAATCCAAAAAATTTATTGGCCTTTTTCCAACTTTAGAGTTGGAATCAGATGAGTATACTAATTTTCTATTAACTTCCCAGAGTAAAAAGTATACACCAAAAATTGAAGTTTAGCCAGGCACCTACCAGACAATGACTACAAGATTTGAATTTCCAGATCAAAGGATTCTCTTTTGATTGAAGTCCTTTTTGACCATATTAAAGGTAAGAGACATAATGTATACATCTATGAAAGCCAGCAAAAAGAATGTGAATCAACAATACATCGGAAACTACCAAGAAAAACAATGGTTTACTTACTTTTCACATGCACCCTTTCTATACTTGTCAGCCTGATAAATTTTTGCACCTCTATCATACCATGATTTCGTGTAATTTGGATCAGATTTCCATTTCCTTTGATGTTTCAAACTCTATGGAATAGAGCAAGTGAATGTCAAAAGTGCGCCTAGGCAATCAAGAAATGCAACGCTGACCGAAACTCTAAACAAGGAGAAAACACATACTGGTCTCTCTGCATTGAGATACCAAGGAGCTGAAGACATATACTGAGGAATGTGAGGATTAATTTCTTTTCCATCCTCATCCAACTCTGCCGGTGCAAGACCAGCCTTTCGCGCCTCTTCTAATTCCAACTGTTTCCTGTGGTCCTCCCTAGACTTAAACGCCACTGCATTTTTAATAAATTAGAGTTGCATCAGATATATTAAAGATTTTATCATGGAAGCAACCACTCTCTTTTGAAGAAAAGCTTTATGCAGCATGAACTTGATCCAATTAAAGCATCAAACTTAAAGCATGGTTTGTTTTTTAGAAGATTTTTTAAGCTGTGGAAAGATTTATTTTTTTCCAAAAACATGTGTTAAATTGTTTTCAGGAAGTATCTTCAAAAAACTTTTTCAATATAGAAAGGACATGACTTATGAGGTATTTCTCATAGAAAAACACTTCTTCCACTAACAAAACACCCAAAACCTTTATAAAAAACACCCCAAACACATTTTTCTTCTAAACAAACTTTTTCCTCAAAAAACATCCCTCCCTTCAGATAATTGTTTTTTTTTCCGAAACTTGTCCAAACAGAACCTTAACATCAATTGGTTAGCAACTGAATCCATGATAAATCTATTATTCCATCTAAATACTAATTAATCCAATGATAACAATATGCAGCTAGAACAACAATTCCAAACATATAAATCTAGTATATCTAAAAAAATCCTTTCTCCATATATCCATCAGCTCTATTTTGCTCCCGCATAATTCAATATACTCAATAATTATACTTTTTAAATGACAGATTAGCAAATTATGACCAAGAAAAACTTGCATTAGCAAATATTATCAAATTATATCCAAAAAATTTGCAGTCGAGAAAATATTAGCAAATTATATCCAAAAAACTTGCAGTCGAGCAAATATTAGCAAATTATATCCAAAAAACATGCAGTCGAGCAAATATTAGCAAATTATATCCAAAAAACATGCAGTCGAGCAAATATTAGCCCTATTTGCAATATAGAAAATATGCGTACCTGAAGCAGTAGCCATGATTGATACAAATCCCTAAATGAATGAATCAAACACCAAACCTAGAAAGATAACCCTCTGATTCGAACAATGTGGTGATTCTTTGATTGGTTATCGGGTTCCGGGTTTTATCCCTTTTGTGGGTCGGGTTTGGTTTATTTCATAAGAAGCCGGGTTATATAGTGAAAGCAGAAAGCCCATGACAATTTCATTGGGCCTGGAATATTTTGGGCTCTCAATTTCATTGGATATAAAAAGCTCTAAAAAGGGAAAATTGTATGAAATAGCAAACTATTAATTCAAATTAAATGTTATAGTCATAGATTATTTTATTTGCAATTCGCAGCAAACATTTCATTTTTTTGTCATCTGATTCGGTATACAATTAGCCATTTTATACATTTCGGTATAAAATGTATAAAATGCGTTTGTTTTTGTATAAAGTGAGAGAAAAGTGTATATACAAATACAAATACATATATTTTCGTCTTATACACTTATAATTATATAAATACAAATCTTATTATACAAATTACAATGTACAAATGAATTTATACAAAACTGAATAATTTATATAAAATTGAATGTATCTAGTGAATTATACAAATCAAAAGCTACATAGTAAACATAAAATTTGTTATGGTTCGCAATTATGCAAACTATAGGTATAACATACAAATATGATTTTTATGCATCAGATATCCAACCTCAAAAACATATCCAACTCAGTGGGAGGAAATTTTAGAAATAGCGATACTTTGAGCTCTAGTTATCAATTATAGTGATAGTTTGACTAATTATCAAAAGTAGCAATAGTTCCATGTATCAATTCGCTTAGCATTTATTCATTATAAATCGAATAAGAAACAACAAATACAAAGTAGAACAAATCAATACAATTCTAACCAAAACAAAACAAATAAAACTCAAAACTCTCGCTATGTATCTTAATTTTTAAACTATCACTATTTTGAGTAAACACATGCATATGTCTTCTCTATTAGGTAATAATATTCTCAACTTATTAATATGATGCGAGAGAGACCAAGACAAGATCACTGAGCCTGCATTCGTGCTCTCTTATTTTATTTTATTTATATATTCACTGTGTAAAAATATAAAAATAATAGATTTCAAATCTAATAAATAAATATGTACTCGTGATAAAATTTTAAACTAATAAACTTTGAATACACACATGTCATGATAATAGCATGGGGGGCTCAACAGAGTTAGAAAAAATTCTTAGGCTCCCAATTTGAGGGGCCCATTTTTTAATAATAATTTTTAAGTTGCTATTTTTAATAAATATTGAATACTATTTGTAGAAAAAGTGATTTTTTTAAATATAAAATGAAAGAATTATTAGAAGAAAAACAACATATTTGAAGTACTATATCTTATGAAAGATAATTTAAAATAAAAATGGTAATATTATCAATTGGAAAAAGAATTAAAAGAAATCAATTATATAAAAGTTATTAATAATTTAATTTAAATTAAAAATGGTAATATTATCAATTGGAAAAAGTATTAAAAGAAATCAATTATATAAAAGTTATTAATAATTTAAGATTAAGACCTCTGTTTGATTTTGACTTTAGGCCACTGATTTATTTGAGTCGTGGGGTAATAGTAAGATAGTGACATTGTTATGAAAAAGAACAAATAATATAATACTGATAACTCTCTTGCTTGTGGGGAGATTAATAGACTTCACAATGTGGGCTATTTAGGCACAGCCTGAACAAGGACAACTCATACACATACAACTGAATATAGTACTATATAGTATATATTAAATAATAAACGTCAAATAAGTCTTTATCTTTTTTTTTTGGTTGCTGGGTAAATTCGTGAAGTCTGAAACCCACCCCACGTAGCATAATGTGATGTTTTCAATCCGTTCCATATAAACCTGCATTGCATGAGCAAACAGTTGGGTTTTAAAGGTGTGAATAGAAAGTGAACGGTTGTGACCCTCATGAATGATTGCTATTTTTACGAAGGGTTGTGACCATTCGAAAGGTTGTGTCTTTTTCAAAGGGAGTTGTCTCTTTTCCAAGGAATTGTGACCTTTTCGATAAGGCACAATTAACATCTTTTTATACTATTCTTTGTTGGCTATAAATAGAGAGGCTTGATCTCGTTTTTGGAAATCGAATTCTTCCTCTTTTTTTTACATATATTTCTTTCAAAAAAAAATTGATCATTGTGTCTGTGTGTGTCATCTTTTTGAGTTCGTTGAAAATATCGAAATTTGAGGTATTTCTACTTCTTTAATTGTTAATCCATTTTATCTTGGGAGGATTGATTTACAACATCGGATACTTGAAGGGATTAAATTAAATTTCTTAATGACACACAATGAGTTATGTGGGCTCAGATGATTCTTTTCTTTTTTTCTAATTTGCTAATCTGGATACCAGAGACAACACCAACCACTACAACGACTGGTGCTTAGCGTAGACATTTGATTGGTTACTGGAATCTGAGTGAACGTGGAAAACTCTAATGGCAATTGAATTTTCCTGTTAATATGTTGATTTCATTGTCCTGGTTACAAATGAGGACAATCATTATATTATAGAAAAATGTTCTCTATCAAAAGAATTATTTTTCAAACTTTAAAGATCGATACTATTTTTTTTTAAAGATCGATACTATAAAGCTAGCGTTTTGTTATAAGTTTTCACATATTTTTGAGAAATTAGATTTGAGTAAAGTTTTAATTGAAGTTTCAAAAAATATATTTGATCATGGTTTTTGAAAACATATCTCACTTCTTCTTCAATTTTTTTTATTTTTTTCATTTTTTGGAAAAAACATGAAGCATAGCTTATATTCATAAGTTCAAAAAGCTATAAATAAAAAAAGATATACCGATAAGTTTGGCATAATTTTATCATTTATAATAAATTAGGTAATATATTATTTTAAAATTATAACATGATATTCAATAAAAAAAATTAATCATACAATTACTCATTACTACAATTCATCAAATTACAATTAGTTATGAAGATCTATCATTGAAGAAAATAATACAAACAATAATAATAACTAGTTATTTTTTTAATAGAATTTTCTCACATTCTACACACAATCTTTCACGCGGAGCATATGTTTTCAGACCAAATAACCAAAAAGGTAGATAAAAATTAGTTGGGTGAGTAAATAAATAGATTTTTTAAAATATAAAATATGAAATTTTGGGATAAATTTTAAAATTTAAAAAGATATCAATCAATACTATATTTTGGCCCCAAAAAAAAGTTTAACGGAGTTTGAATTTTTCGTCAAAGTTTTTTCCTAAAACTAAACAACTTCTATTGCCATACAAATTTTGCCAAAATAGTGCTTCCAAAATTTATGGCCAAACAAATTCAAAGACATTTTTGGAATTTATTTTTTGGATAAAATTCTAATCAAATTAAATAGCTCGAAGTTTCAGTTCTTTATTCATTCTCTAATTCAACTCTTAATAAATTCAGTAGTCCATTTTACAAAAGTTACATCACCACAAACACTTGTATAAACCAACAATCTTCCTCGTCCCGTCTTAATTATCCCACCCCATATAAATTTTTAAAAAGATTATTTCAACCAGCCCTAACATGCATAAAATTTATATATAATCTCAAACTCCTCCCACTTATTATTATCCGTAATGTAAAAGCATATTCATTTAACAATTATGCTTTTAATAATAACGCTAAATTGAAATAAGAATGTTAAAGCATATTCATTTCACAAGTATATATATAAAAAAAAAAAACAATCTGAAGTCATTTGGTCGAAGCATATTCTTCTTTTAAAAAAAAGAAAAAAACTTTCCATGGGTTTTCACCTTTTGTTTCTTAATGACTCACACCTTCCATCTTGAAATTATTAATACAATATTTACTATCTGAGCCATCTCCTTCGATATAATTTACTATCTAAGCAATCTCTTTTGATATAATTTGTATCATATGATGAATTGACACTAGACTTTTTTTAACACATGTTCCAATGTCATGGAACACGACAAATAGAAAAATACTACAAAACAACCACACATAGTGTGGTCCATTGAGCAATAAAATTATTTTTTCCCTCAAATTTCATTTCCAATTAAATATATTTACATATATTAAAATAGAGTCTTCGTTAATGTATTTGTCTTATATATTTTATTTGAATCGAAAATCTACTAAAAATAATTTATTTATCTTATAAATATGTACATATTATCTTATTCAAACTCCACTTATAAATTTAGATGTATATATTTCACTTGAATAAAAAATATATATAAAAGAACTCCTCATCATATAAAATTCAATAACTACGTATATACCATATTTTCCAGACTTTGCTCCTGAATTTACCTATATTGTTAAAATTAAAACTAAGGGAATACTTTTCATTTTCACTTTCTGTCTCTTTTTAGTTTAAAAAATAAAACACTACTTCCTCCATTTCAAAATAATTGAATTTTTAGGGTGTTTCACACCCTTAAAGAAAAGAAATTAAAACATAAATTAGACATTACTTTTTATTTTTGTCCTTATTAATTATTGTCAAATTAATCTTTAGAAATAATTCAAAGCAATTACTATTTCTTGAATTCATCAGATAGAAAATCTAAATAAAAGGTAAGAATAATAATATTCTAATAATAATCTTGAAGATTCAACAATTAAATTAATTTAAAATATAAATAATGTCTTAATAATTTAACTATTTTTAAATGATTAGATATTACAATTCCAGTATGTCAATAAGTTGTCAGATGGGGCCTACTTGAGTTTGAGAGTACAACGTGATTCATGCGAGGCTTTCTGTCAACAATAAAGGAGTATCCACTTGATCCACCAAGTGAGACTGATCCATTTTTAATTATAAATTTTGATCTTAATTTTTTCTTTTTATTAGAAATTGTGTTTCTCCTAATGAGTCATATCTAAATATGACTTCAAACTTTAATATGAATATCGAATATTAAAAAAAATAATCAAAAAAGATATAATATATCTATAAATTATTTAACTTGATCTTATTTTATATTTATATGTTTTAATTTTGATTTGTACAAATAAACACTTAAGGATGATGTCACGTGAGTCCAGAGTGATATAATATTCTGAAGAGCCACTTACTACGCAAATTAAAAACTGAAATCAAATTAAAAGATTAGAATATTTATATACTATGAAAAAATAAAATGTCTCTCTGTCTTCCCAGTGTCTGTTTCTGTCTCTTCTTTGGGTCCAATCACATATCAAATCAGAAGAGGACAAAACATCGTATTATATAAGATAGATATTATATTTTGTATTAGTACAATAATATCTTGTTTAAAACAAAGTTGATACCATATATTATATGCAAAGCAGAATCACAATATTTGTATTGGATTTACGGTATATTATATGCAAATTAAAATCACATATACCACATATCACTAGGTATTAATAGTACTCCCTCCGTTTCTATTTATATGTCATTAATTTAGATTTTACGTATATTAAAGAAATTATATAAGTTTTCTATTTTATTCTTATTTATTTATTTATTTATTTATTTTAAAGTCAATTTTTCAATTAATGAATATGAATTAATTTATTTTGATTAATTAATTTGACTAATGAACATAAATTATTTACTTAATTTTTCTATATTGATCAAATGTATTTTTCAAAGCTAATAAGTCACGAGGATAAATAAAAAAATATTATAATTTATGTATTAATTTTATGAAATAATAAATATTATGAACTAATTATTTATAATAAAGATAATATATAAAAAGAAACCAAAGGAGTAATACATGCAATCAAAATCTGATCACCTCAATTATTGCTGTATTTTATTATTATTTTTAAATCGAGAAGTGGACCACGTGCATATATCAGCAATTAATATAGGTCCATTTCCCATCGACGCCATCTAAAATAAATTGTTGTTCTTTTTTATATGTCATATATAATTGGTCCATAATATTTTTTTATCTCCAATTATTTATTTAATTTTCCTTTTATATTTATCTATTTTGCCAAATCAAGAAAGGACAAACTTTTTTTATCTATTATATCCTCAATTAATTAATTTTGAAAAAAGTAGAACTTCTTGAAAATCTAAAATTTTTAATTCATCTACTTCATAATTAATTGAGGTAAAATAGTAAACTCACTTACGTCAATCATTGTTTTTTCTTTATAGGTGTACCAATTCAAAAGTGAACAAGTAATTAGGGACAGATGAAATACTTGTCATTTCATAAAATTAATGCATAAATTGCAATATTCTTCCTATTATACCCTTGATAGTTAATTAGTCTTGAAAATAGATATTTGACCAACCTAGGAAAATTAATAAGTAATTAATGTTCATTGTAATTACTTCATATATTGATTAATTACTCTCATCATTGCATTGCTCTCTAAAATCTGATTTTGAAAAGAAATTTCAAAAAACAAATTTAAAATAAAAAATGAATTTGTTTATCATTCATTGAAAAATTGACTCATATTAAATAAAGGTAGAATTGTTAACTTAGTTTCTTAATGCATGTGAAATCTAAAAATAGGACATATAAAAAAGAATGAAAGGAGTCTTTTGATAACGAAGTGACCAAGGTTCAAAATTATCCTTTAATTAAAACATTATTTGTTTGTGAAGTTTAATCAAGTTTTTAGGTTCTTAAAATTGTTTTGGATCAAATTATAATTTGAGTGTAATTTTTCTCCAACTCACAAAATTTATAAAGTATGTGAAGGTATACATTAATATATAGTGGCAGAGTCAAAAATTTGATTAAGGGGTGTCAAAATATAAAAAAATAAAATCGCATAAAATTTAAGAAGTGTCAATGTAATGTATATACATAAAAAATATTTTTATTTTAGCTATACAGTGTAATATTATGACGAAGGGATATCGTTCGACACCCCTGATGTGGCTATACTAAAAATAAAGATGTATAGTCGCAGATTCACCGTCAAAGGAGGTAGTATGGGAATGTTTTTTTTCCCTTAATTATAGATCTAAAATATGAGTTCTGAATATCGATATATTTTTAGTAGAAATTTTTTCTTTTAATGAAATTCAATATCGAATTAAACAAAAAAGAAGATGTATAGTCAGTTTCACTACACCAAATTAATTGCATAACGCCATTTTTTTTCTACTTTTGCTGTGTATGTATATTTACTTTATACTTATCAGCCAACTGGAAAGTTTGTTTCATGTCATAACTAAAAAGGAATTAATTTTATTTTTTTTCAAATTTGTTACTCTTTCTGTCTCTAATTATTTCTTTTTTCTTTTTTTATTTAGACAAATTAAAAAAAGATAATTTTTTTACTTATTATCCACTTTATTAGTAATTATTTTTTTAAAAGCTAAAACTTCTTGAAAATCTTAAATTTTTAATTCACCCACATCATAATTAATATGGGTAAAATAGTAAATTCATTATGTCAAATCATTATTTTTTCTTAATAGGTGTGTCAATTCAAAAGTTGATAAGTAATTAGAGACAAAGAGAGTATTTAGATATGAATAATGCTAAATGGCCAGAAAATTTGGCCAGAAATTTAAAAAAATTATAATATTTTTTTTATTTTAAAATAAACTAATCTTTTTTCCATTTTTTAATTAAACGGTATTAAATTAAAAGGATAAAAATATTTTAAAAGGTAAAATAACATAGTTAAAATACGAAAAAAATCAGAATGAGATATCATTCTGGTCAAATTCTGGCCAAAAGGATTTTTCCTTTATGTACTTTTTTGTCTACTTTTATTTATTTGTTTTTATATTAAAATAGATATTCTTATAAAATTTTGTTAAGTTTAAAAATTAAAATATATCCTTATTTAGTTTCCAACATTGAGACAATCTATTTATTTAATTAATAGAGGTGATATTATAAAAGTAGTCTTTTATTTTATTGCTTTTTAAAAAGGTATGTTAAGTCATAAATGGATAACTTGTCAATTTTACAACCCTTTAAATTTGCTAATTAATTTCATTCAAACATTCAACTCAAATAATGTGTTTTAGTTGAACACCTAAACACATGAATGATAAATTATTCATATTAATTAGACACTCCCAATCTGCATTTTGAAGGAAAATAAAATGTGCACTTTATATATTTATAAAGTCACATATATAAAATAAAAATATTTACGAGTTTTATTTAATCTTTTGTATTTAATTGCAATAGTACTTAAATTGGAAGTCAAATTCGTCAATTTCTCGTGGGCAGATATGGTTAAAATTTCAATCACACGTTTTACATGTCCAAAAATTTACAAAATGGTTTGATCTCTTAATTAAATGATTTTATGTTTGTTTGTACATATTTCTCGAATAATAAATGCAATTGGTACTAAGCATTAAAAGCTAAAATTTACTATTCAATGAATGTACTGTGGAGACATTTAATTTAATTGAAATTATTAGTTACGCGTTTAATGTGTAGTGTAAAAGAATATTAAAAAAATATACATCTAAGTTTAACTCTTTAAGTAGTCCATCAACATGAAATAAGTTTTAAGTTCAAGCTTTAAAAAAATTGAAAAATAATGATTTTGGGTGTAGTATCTCAGAAAAAAAGAAAAAAATTAATAAAGTGCGAAATCAAATTTAATTGAATTGTATGATTATTGAAGAAAAGCCATAAAGAGATTGTTCAAATCATCAAATGTTAGAATCCTATTTTTATGATTATTATATAACGTACAGTTGAATTGTGTGATTTTCAAATGGTAATAAATTTACATCGTCGTGATTCATGTGACATGTTGATTCAACAAAATATATTACAAAAAAAAAAGAAGTTTTTCTTGGTAATAACTATTTCACATGTTACTGTAAGAGTCCGTTTGGATTGGTTAAAAATAAAAAGCTTTTAAGTTAAAAATAAAAAGTTAAACATAAATGATTTTTAAGTCCGAAAATAAAAAGTAGGGGACACTACTTTTGGTTTTTGACTTATTTTAAGTCATTTTAAAACTTATTGTAAGTTATTTTTATCTTGCTAAAATGTTCCTAACTTATTTTAAGTTATTTTTTATTTATTTTAAGCTATTTTTATATTTGTCAAACACTTTCAAAACTAAAAGACTGACTTAAAAGTAAGTTTAACAAACTTTTAAGCCAATCCAAACACTCTCTAAGTTATGTTTGGCCTAATTTGACTTTTAATAATTATTATTAGTACTAATAAGAAGATTATTTAATATGAAACAATTAGGAAGGCAATAGAGAGGAGAAAATCTAGACATATTTTGTGTCTCTAAAAATCCTGGAAGTTTCTAAGTTTAATTAATATACAACTTGTAAATTTTTTATAGATTACATGAAAATGAAATTATTAAAAAATAAAAAGATTTGTAAACTTTATATATGTAAATTTTTACAATAATTTACTTCTTCTCTTCTTTCCTTTTTTTAAAACAAATTATTATATAGTTGCTTACATTAAAATAAAATAGTGAGCACATCAGGAATATTATAATCAACAGTATTAATATATTAAAAATGTACAATAGATTTTGTGCAAGTAATATCATCGAAATTTCATCAATCATCCAACTAATAATGATTTATTATCACTAATCTGTCGGCCATTAACTTATTTTTTAAAAAAAATTAGCTTCCACACTCTAAATTATTCTACGCAGGAAAAAAAGAGGGAAAAAAAACTCAACATTTTTTTTCTTTTTCTTTTTCTTTTTGCTCATAATTCAGGTAATTCTAACATCAACTCATTAGATCTTGTAAAAAGATCATCCCAAAACCAATTATCATTAAAGCTACAATTAATCTGGTAATTATCCTCCATTAATGACAAATCAAGATAATTGGCATCGACCGGTGCCCATACTACCTCGGACCAAATATCGTCATCAACTTCTAACAAATTATCCGACATTATTTGATTTCTCAATTCAGAACTCGTTGCAGTTGTGTTTGAATATGAATATTCACTTGATGATGATGTTGACGATGATGAATTTGGTTGTTGCTGAATCTCGGTGTTTATTTTAGGACTCGATATTTCAAAATTATTATCCTTAGAATTGGCCTCCTCCAAATGTATGTCCACATTAGAATTTTCGGGCTCCGATTGTATATCTGGAGTTTCTTGAGGCTGAGATTCATTCATTTTTTTCTTGAGACGAGTATGCCAAATATTTTTTATTTCATTATCTGTTCTTCCGGGTAATCTTGTTGCAATAGCAGACCAACTGTAATAATTTTTAAAAAAAATCATGTCAAAATCAAACATTTTCATCGACCCATTATATTAAAACATTATATTTATTATCTCAAAAATCCAGTAAGTTTAAAAATACATATTTAAAATTTATTATGACCAATTATTATTCATAGTCTAAGCTAGCTAGAAATTAACTCCTAAATCCTGAATGACCCACATCCTCTATTATTTCCATCCTTTTGTCTACTTTCCTCTACACCACCAAAGAAAACGGTGGGCGGATAAAACTGCTATGCACTCTTAATTAGATGTCTCGATTTTGAGTTTTAAATACGAAAAGGGAGTATTTTTCTGAATGGAGCACAAATCTAACTTTGTAAAATAAAATAAAAATAAACCTGTTTCCAAGAACTTGATGCAACTTGATAATGGTATCTTCTTCTTGATGAGTAAAATTGCCTCTCTTAATATCAGGTCTCAAGTAATTAGTCCATCGAAGCCTGCAACTTTTTCCGCACCTTAATAGACCTGAAAATAGCATAGTGTTGGAGAAATTCAGGATTTAAACATTATGAGTAACAAAACATTGCATTATTGGCTTTTGTCCTCGTCTGATGAACGAAAGCGAATAATGCAGACTAAAATTAGTAGTACCTGCAAGTTTGGGAAGTGCACGCCAATTAGGATGACCATTTTTTTTAATGTAATTGATGAGTAAATCATCTTCTTCTTTGCTCCATGGACCTCTTTTCAACCCCAATTTCTCACAGCAAGGAGATCTCCCCATTTTTTTTTTCCTCTCTATACTTGCTCTGCTTCTTGTTTTGATTTCTGTGTTTGTCTTTTCACTTGGAACTTGAAGCTGATATAGCATAATGCGAGGATGCTCTGTTGGTATTAATACTACTCAGTCCATATTAGTGAAATTGTACGTACTACTCCATCCGTCCCAATTTATGTGAGATATTTCAGATTTCGAGATTCAAATAAGTCTATATTTGATGTTAAGTTTTTCTTATATATTTTGGCTTGTAAATTATTGTGACTTAGTATATTTCTTTTTTTCTTTTTTTTACATAATTAACGAATAAGTTTTATTTCAAAAGAAATAAAGATTTCATGCGCAAATTCCAGTCAAACTTAAACTATTTGATTCTCAAAAAACGATATATATCACATAAATTGAAATAAATAGGGTATATATTTCCTCCATTTCATATTACTTGTCCACGTCAAGCAAAAGTTATTTGAATTATATGTCAATTTACAAAATAAAGAGAAAATTAATTATTATTTTTTCTTCTTATAATTAGTTCTTTTTTGTAAACGTAACAAGTTTGAAAAGTATTTTTTTTTAAAATTAGGGAATAAGATTATCTTTTTAATATATGATTTTTTGAAAGACGTGTAAAGAGAAAAATAGGTTGAGTATATTTCCTATATGATTTTTTAATATAGGTTGTTTGTCCTAACTAATACAATAAACAAAATATTGGATTCAACCATCTTTTTACCCTTTTAACTTTAATACATTTTAACTAAAAGAAAAAAAAATAAGTTTATTTTAAAATTAAAAAAATATTATAGTTTTTTTTAATTTTCTAGCAAAATTCTGGCCAAAATTTTCTGGTCATTTAGCACTTTCCTTATTTTAATATACAATAAAAATTTATTAAATTAATACTCAGTTAATTAATAATTTTTTAAGATAATATTTTTCTGCGATCTCAACTTGGGTCAACAGAAAAGATTATTCATTTCGATAAGATAATAAGATAATATATTTTGAGAAGACCTATATAAATATATGATCCCATTAATATAATAAATTAATAATTCTTTAACAGTATTACTATATATAATAAGTGGGAATATCTACTACTTAGCGCATGACAAGTGTTGGATGATATGTGTTTCATAGTGTTGTACATTCTTCTTTTATGGTTGTACCTTTAAAATTTATATTATTGGACAATTTAACACCATTTATTACCTACTACTTTATTAGCCAAAAAGTTTGACCTCATTTGGGCCCATTTATTATTTATATGTTTTCAATTTTCAATATATATTGTTTATCTAATTCTTTTTTTTAGCCTTTTATTTAAAATTTCTTGAAATTTAATAACCTATTTATTACTCTCTCTATGCACTTATCATTGTTATGATTTCCTTTTTAGAGTCAAACTATAAGAATTTTAACTAATATTATACAATGTGTTTTTTCATCATATTCATAGGCAAAAAATAACAATTTATAGTACTTTTTGTATAGATTTTGCATATTTAATTTATTTTTTTTAAATATCGAATTAATACAATCTAATTTAACTTTGAAAATTAGTCAAATGGACTTTCAAAAAGAGCAACATGACAAATACAAGTGGACGGAGAGAGTATATTTTAGCTACAAAATATATTAGAGGTACAACTTTTTAAAAAAATTAAATTTTTATTGCGTTGACTCTTGAAATCTTATCATTGTCATATGAATTTGAACAAATTATATATTATTATAAGTTACATAAAAAGTGCTATAAATCACAATAATTAGCAATTAAAAATATTCTTAAATCATATAAGAAATTTGGTTGACTAATTGGAATAGAATAAGTAACATGTACTATTTGAAAATAACGTCAAAATTTCTAGAATTCACAATAAATTAACAACTGAAAATATTTATGATTATTCATGTGAATTGAAACATGAGTAACCTATATTATTCAAAACTAA
>JAJOOH010020597.1:0-40187 GCA_029582605.1 Solanum gracilifrons | reverse complement strand
GGTTGTGTAACAAATAACTGATTGTTGTTAAGTCACCATTGAACAAGATTCAAACTTTTGTTGTTATCAATGAGAGAGAGAAACTAGGGCGTATGTGTTCCCCATAAACTCTTAACGCGATAATCCTATTAATAGTAATCCTTTACCTGTGTATCACATGCAAAGTGGTAAGTTAGGTATCCCTAAGTGCTTAGTCCGCCAAATAGAGAATGTCACCCCGCACCTTGGTTCGGCTACGTGTGTATAATTTACTAGCCCTTACCTTTACCTCATATTAGACATCACATCAATGTATGACTTAGTTTTCACCCTCGCACCAATTGACATTAGTCTATTAGATAATATCACACTAAATCTCTGTTGATAATTCTTTTCTTATTAACTACCCCCTTGGTCCGGCAAGTCGCAACAAGGTGAGTTTTAACGTTGGCCACCATTAAAATGACTTCTACACGAAAGAATTACCAATACATGCATCAACACTAGTCAAGAATCACTTAGTTACTATTCATACATTGTTAATTGATCATGGTTCTCACAACCCTAGTTGTGGATTTAGCTACTCATGCTTGAAAGGACACAATTCATATTGTTAGAAGAAGAATTCATGAACTTAGGTATTGAGTACAAGAAACCCTGAATGAGCAGTAACCAAATTCACCACTAAAGAAATTTAAGACAATAGAGTAGGAAAGGCCCAAACCATCAATAGAAAACTTCCTCAACCGACGTCTGTTCTTTATATCCAACAACAACAATTGATCTATAAGAGTGCTAAAAAATTAGAGGCTACTACTAGAAGGTGTTGGTGTTACTTTTGTTACTTCTTCTTAATATTTCACGATTAGATTTGGATGAACGCAACACTTAATCCATGTGCAAATTAGAGAAGTAAATTGTTTTGCTTATTCATCTTTTGGCTAACACATGCAATTTTTTCACAGCCAGATGTACAAAATTCTAATTAACTTGTGTATTTTACAAAATGCTCTAATATGCATATTATGTGTTGTATATTGTTGTTCTACAACAGGCTTGGGTTTAAAATTTCTTACAAGAGAAAAATGATGAGATTAATTTACTTGTGTATTTATTTTTTGTCGGCTCCATTTCTTAAAAAATAAAGAGTCTAATATCTGTATTTTAACCATAGTCAAACTTCTTGACTTTACTAAATGATATGAATTTGTTACCTTGGCTGCATGACTTTACTTGTAAGGTAAGGACTTCTTACAGCAAGGACCACAACCATGGGCCGTTCATATTATATCTAAAATCTTATGAAATCTCAAACTCGAGCACTTTGCAATTGGTGGTGACAAGGTGACATATGAGGTTTGTATGTATTTTAGCTTAAGAACACTTACCTTTTCTGTTGCCTTTTTGCTGAGATATTTGTGGTAGCATATGCGTTGTCAATGTATATGAAGCAGTTTTTTACTAGAGTGTGTTGATTGTGTGATATGTGTAGTATGTTCAAGTTTCATACTTGAACTGTTATGTATTTGTGTTTCCTACCTAAATTATGATCAACTATTTACGCCACGTGGACAAATTTTATCACTCTTTCTAGCCGAGTGGATGTATGTGAATTTCAATCTTAATGTTAGTATTCAGATTCTGACTTGAGTGTATATATTATTAATTACATTGCCTTTTTAATTAAATCAGACAATTCAATCAAATTATTTTACTATTAGTTAGATACAAGATTTCACTTGATGAGAACTTTATGGTTTATATATATATATATCTATATATATATATATATATATATACACACACTATATATTTATTAACACAAATACACTATTTGAAAAAAAAAACTAGCATCGGATAACCCCATATGGGCTTCTTAATGCACTTCTACTGGCAGTCAATATAAGTTGGGTGGCAATCATGTTGTGTTAAATATTATTTTATTTTTCTATTACCTAGTCCTTTTTCTTTTAGTAGTATTTTGCTCATAAGTATGATGAATGCAGTTGAAGTTGGATGAAACACAATAAAACCTTTCAGAAATGATTTTAAGCCCATATTACAACAAACTGACTTAGTTGTGGCTACTTTTTCCCTTTTTTTTGGTCTTTCTGTTGTGATGATGAAGCCTTATTTCCCTTTAGTTATTTTACTTAGGTATAAATTAGTAGTAGTTGGTTAATACCTTATGATTATTTTATGCCGACATAAAAAAAATAGCAACTACAATATTGTTTTGGGTAGTTTTGATTACTAAACTTACCTGGAACAAGTGTGTGTCACTATCAGGGCCAAATAATAGAGCTTTGTGCGGTGTCATTTCAGCAAAGCTCAAAACTCCAGTACAAGTGATATTCTAACTAACTCTGTCCTTGCATTCATGTTCTTTTTTTCTTTTCATTTTGGATATACCAGTAGAAAGCTTTTGTCTATGATATGGTTCTATCTTTGAACCGTGATGTGTGTGCAATTTTCACTTTATGTGCTGCTCTCATATCCTTAGTGATTCTTCCTTTCTTATTATGAGTTTGTCCTCCTTTAATACAGTTTCGTTGAAGTACTGTCTAAAATTTATGAACTCCAAGTTAGAGAAAAAACTTGCCTAATCAGGGTGTGTTTGACACAAAGGATAATGTTTTCCAATTTTATTTTCAACTTTCTTTAGGTTTAGGTCTTAATGCAAATGTAAAAAATTGTTGTGTTAATATTTAATTTGAATATATCCGAAGTTTCTAGCTCATAATAGAGCATACAAAAGTATACTTACTTCTATTTTGCTACAGATTTAAGACCTTATTGATTACGTAATTGAATAGTTCAATGACCACATCCTATATTTTTCAGTAGGCATGTACCTACCTGTATTTGCACATTCTTTTGCATTAGACCTTGTTTCTAAACTTGGTGCGATTTGAACCTTAGTTTCCACAGTTCATAACTTCATTGACTATTATTCCACTCTCTTGAGTTTAATATAACTTTTATAAATTGGGAAGGATTTAAGTTTTATGTATTGATAACATAAAGAATTTAACTTGTATACACAAATAATGTAGGAGTTTAAGAAACAACTTGAAGCTTTAAGTATATGTCATGATAACATCTACTACATCCCTCTTGATAAACACTCAACACAACACAATAAAATAGTTCTATTATCGTGGAAACCACTACTCTTTTATTACTTTCAAGAACAATTAAGGAGTACAACTTAACAATAAAAGGAACTAACTCTAGTAGCTTTACTCTTCAACGATTAATTATAATTGAGGACTCTACTCTCCAAGAAGCCAAACCCACTTCTTGTTACAATTCTCAGACCTCTCTTTCTCAAACTTGGAACCCTAATTCCTAAGCACTTATTCTACAATGAAAGAATGCAAACTCAACTCTAGAAAGAAAACTTAACTCTAGTTCTTCTTTCTTATCGCCTCTCTATAACTCACGTCGCTTTGTGTTTGTTGGAAAAATCTCTCAATTTGTTATAGCAAAAAGCCAATCTTCTCTTCTTTGATTTTGTCATTTTGAAGAAGTGGATTATGCCTTAGTCGACTTCTACAAGGAAAAAAATTAGTGTTTCCTAGAAAAAATAATCTTTTTCCTTATAGGACTTGTTTAGCTCCTTCCTTTTCCATCTCGGATTCATATGCCTTTATTCTTCTCCTTATTTGACTTGGATTAATGTTTGAAATTAGTTTCCTATTTCATATGTGTTTGCGTAATATTTTCCCGCTCCTTTTTATTTAAAGTCTAGTACATGCATGTGAACCTGGTTCATGTTGTCATCGTCAAAAGTAATTTGAAAATGTTTGCAAGTCATCAGCTACAGTAACCTACCCAGGGTTAGGAGGACCCACAACCAATATTCTAAATTCAAAGCCTGTCAGCTAACAAGAAAACAATAACAGAGAACAAAATATCGTCAAACAATAACCTAACCGAACCGCCATAAGCCCAGAAGGTACAAAAACAAACATAACCCAACTGACCCTCATAAATAGGAGGGTACAATCAACAAACAAGTATACTAGTGATAGTCAATGCATATAAATGAAGAGGATGTAATAGGACCGTCAATAACCATCTATATCAAAGTGTATTGACCTACCTCCCTACCGTGCGGGTGAGGTGTAACCCATAGAGATCCATCATCTGATACTATGGTATTGACAGCCAGAGGGGCTCATAGGGGACGCGGGTAGTCCATATACACTGCTTGGACGTGAATCCAAGTCTTATGTATGCCGATTCTGTAGAGGATCATAAGTAGCCAAAATTAGGCAAGAAAAAGTGTCGACGCATGGGCTAGTCAAGTTAAAACTGAGCACATTTCAGATGCCTTCAATATCTCAAATATGAAAGGAGCACATCCCTAACACCCCGCAATCTGAAAAAATAACAAATTGAATGGTCCAGGTGGTACGACTCTCGTTAAAACAAGATTAGAATAAAAGTTGAGTAAAAGAGTATCTCATCATGTATGATAAATATGTCGATGCATGAGCCGAAATCGTACCACAAAATCGATGACAATGAATAAATAATGCATGTCATAACCAACATCCAAACAACAAATAAATATAAGGTCAACTATGCCATTCTACCAAAGACGAAGAGTACTAACGTTTTATTTAACTGGTCCTTGCATACG
Organism: Solanum gracilifrons; assembly: GCA_029582605.1. Classification (NCBI taxonomy): domain Eukaryota; kingdom Viridiplantae; phylum Streptophyta; class Magnoliopsida; order Solanales; family Solanaceae; genus Solanum; species Solanum gracilifrons. The sequence continues at coordinate 35,557 of JAJOOH010020597.1, read as the reverse complement.
GAGTCAGGCCCATCAATACAATCAAGCTCAATATGAGTACAACAAGCCTACCGCTAAACAATAAGTGAAACGGTCAAGAAGAGCCTTCAACTCAATAAAAGGGGAACAACTCAAGGGATGATGCCGCAACCCAATCATACTACTCTAGTATGTGAAAGAGAAAAACTAGGACCAACCCCGGCTATGACGAGGCACCAAGGTCATATGAACTAACACAAGGAGGAAGACCTATTGCAATCCTTATAGGGAGCTAATCAAAACTACAAGGTGATAAAACACAAGCTAAGGTATTTAAGGTGCAACCTATTCTATGTCCATAATGTATCAAGCCTAAGAAATATCATTTGCACCACAATCAAAGCTACAAGCTTAAATTAAGGATCCCAATATCCACACTGAGCCCAAGGCTCTTAGGGAATCAAGAAAAGATAGGATAACAAGAGGAAATCTAAATACCCGGCAAATAAAATCCAAAATTACATGAAATCTATTCTAGGCATTATCTAAGAAGCGCAATCAAGAAAGTAGACTGAGGCATACCTCAAAGCCAATCACAAACCCTCAGAGTTGATAATTTTATTCATTTAGATACTTTCGGACATCTATTAGGTTAATAAGTTATTGAGACCTTATGAGTTAATATTTACAATTGAGCTCCTATTTTACTTGACTAAGTCTTTCACTGAGTTCTGAGCCAGACCAAGGGTTTTGTTGGGGACCAATGATGGTTCTCGAGTGCCGGCCATGCCCACAGTGTAGACTCGGGCGTGCAAAACTTGGTTATAAAGCATAGAGTTAAGAGTCCTAGGTTGTCTATGAAGTTGTCTCTGTAGAATCCTTGTTATTTGTGTGAAGCGCGTCACATATATCATTAGGAGGCTACAATATTTAGGAAACATATCACTTCCTTCTTACTCTCTTTCCTACAATAGAGTTCAACTTTATAAAAGTTTCTTTTTAATTCGTTCTTGTGCGTATCTTTTCAGATCATGGTTCCATGAAGAGTTGTTTGAGGCCTTCCTGCAATGAGAGCGGTTGATCTTCAAGATCAAGTGGTACCCAATGCACCAGATGTGCAACCCCTTAAAGGAGTGGTCACCAATCCTCAGTTCCGAGATGCTATCCAAATGTTGAGTCAAGTTGTGTCCAATCAAGCTGGTCAACAAAGAGTGGTTTGTCAGGATGTGGCTGATACATCTAGGATCCATGAGTTATTAAGAATGAATACTCTAGAATTCATATGGTCAAATGTCATCGAGGATCTGGAGAACTTTCTGGAGGAGCTGCCGAAGATGTTTGAGGTTATGCATGCTGCTGATGTTGAGCGTATGGATTTAGATGCATACCAGCTCAAGGGTGTTTCTAGTATTTGGTACGATCAGTGGAAGAAGAGCAGCACTGAAAGGGCACCACTTGTGAGCTGGACTGTCTTTGAAAGTGCCTTCCTAGGGCACTTCTTTCCCTGCAAACTAAGGGAAGCGAAGGTAAGAGAATTTATGAATCTTAAATAGGAGGACATGAGTGTGCATGAGTACAGCCTCAAGTTTACTCAACTTTCCCTTAATGCTACGGAGATGGTGGAAAATATGAAAAGCATGATGAGTCTTTTTGAATCTGGGTTGTCTCGCTTGTCAAGTACGGAGGGCAAGACATGTATGTTGATAGAAGATATTGATATAGCCATGCTTATGATCCCTGTGCAGTAGGTTAAGAAAGATAATATGAAAGATAGAGAGGAGTTCCGTAATAAGAGGGATAAGACAACAGGTCATGAGTCTGGATAGTAGAAGACCGGTAATATGAACTGGTCATCATTTCAGGAAATGCCAACAAGACCTACACCATCATCAGCAACTGCACCTGTACCAAGGAACATATGGGACTTCAGGAACTAGAACCCCCAGAACTCCAGAGCTAGACCTACTCAGTCTCAAGGTAGTGTGGCACAAAGAGGTAATTGGACTATTACAAGTGCTAAGTATGGTAGAACCCCCCTAGAAACGTGTCATGATGGCTCCAATAGTTGTTTCATGTGTTGACTGACATGTCACTTAATGAGAGAGTTCCCTAAGAACAGGCAGGGTAATGCAAATAGGGGCAATAGAGCCCAATATTCTTCAGTGGCTCCCGTAGATAAAGTTGCTCCAAAAGAAGCTACATTAGGGACATGCGGAGGAACAGACTGTTTGTATGCTATAATCGGTAGCCAAGAATAGGAGAATTCATCAGATATAGTCACCGGTATGATCAAAGTATTTACTTTTGATGTACATGCATTACTTGATCCAGGTACGAGTCTATCTTTTATGACTTTGTACATAGCTATAAGGTTCAATATTCTTCCGGAATAACTTTTTGAGTCGTTTAGTATTTCCATACCTATTGGTGAATCTATTATACACGAGAGAGTTTATCGTGATTGTGTCATCTGTGTCAATCACTAGAACACCATGGATGACTTAGTCAAGTTAGACATGGTGGACTGTGCTATTATTCTAGGTATGGACTGACTTCATGCTTGTTATGCCTAAGTTGATTGTAGAACTCGAGTAGTCAAGTTTTAGTTTCCTAATGAGCCTATTATAGAGTGGAGGAGTAGTTCAACAGTGCCTAAGGTTCATTTCATTTCATACATTAAGGCTAGAAAGTTAATCTCGTAGGGGTGCATCTATCACTTAGTCTGAGTGAATGACTCTAGTGTTGAGACATCACCTATTCAGTCAGTTCTCTTTATTAGTGAGTTTCCATAGGTCTTTCCAGATGATCTTTCTGGAGTCCCTCCGAGACAGAAATAGATTTTGGCATAAACATTCTTCCTAATACTCGACCTACCTCTATTCCACCATATAGAATAACTCTAGCTGAGTTAAAAGAGTTAAAAGTCCATTTGAAAGATCTTCTTGATAAGGTTTTATTCGACCTAGTGTCTCACCTTGGGGTACTCCAGTCTTATTGGTGATGGTTTTTTTAGAATTCGTATTAATTACCGCCAGTTGAACAAGGTCACTATAAAAAGTAAGCACCCTCTTCTAAGAATTGATGATCATTTTTATCAACTCCCGGGTGCCACTTGTTTTTCTAAGATAGGCCTCAGTTCTGGCTATCATCAGTTGAGAGTGAAAGAAAGTCATATCCCAAAGATAAGATTTAGGACCCATTATGGTGATTATGAGTTTCTTGTTATGTCTTTTGGCTTGAAAAATTCTCCTACAATGTTCATGAATCTTATGAATAGTTAAGCCATGTCTCGACATGTTTGTAATTGTATTCATTGATGACATTTTGATTTATTCGAGGAATGAGGAGGATCATTCTAGTCATCTCAGGATAGTTCTCCAAACTCTCAAGGATAGAGAGTTGTATGCTAAATTTTCTAAGTGTGAGTTTTGGCTTGAGATCGTGGCATTCTTAGGTCACATTGTATTTGGAGTAGGAATTTGAGTTGATACTCAAAAGATTGAAGTAGTGCAGAACTGGCCCAGACCCACATCTCCAACTGATATAAGGAGTTTCTTGGGATTGTTTGGTTATTATAGAAGGTTTGTTAAGGAGTTTTAATCCATTTCATCCCCGTTGACAAAGTTGACTCAAAAGATGGTAAAGTTTCAATGGTCTGAAGCTTATGGGTCTAGAGTTGGACTTGGTTGTGTATTGATGCAGAATGGTAAGGTTATAGCCTATGCCTCCAGACAATTGAAGATTTACAACAAAAATTTCCCAAATCATGATCTCAAGTTGACTGCTGTAACATTTGCTTTGAAAATATGGAATCACTATCTCTATGATGTTCATGTATATGTTGTCACGATCACAAGAGGCTTCATTATATTTTTAGTCAGAAATAGTTTAATCTTAGATAGAAGAGGCTTATTGAAGGATTACCAATTGAGTATCCTCTATCACCTTGGTAAGGTTAATGTTGTTGCTGATGCTTTGATCAGATTATCTATGGGAAGTACTACCCATGTTGACGAAGGCAAAAAATAATTGGCTAAAGATGAGAATAGACTAGCATGATTGGGAGTCTGGTAGTTAGATTCCAATGAAGGTGAAATGGTAGTGATGACTGGGGCTGAATCATCACTAGTATCTAAAGTGAAGGAGAAAAAAGACCAAGACCCTGTTCTGCTTGAATTAAAGGTGAATGTTCTTAACCAAAAGGTGATGGCTTTTGAACAAGGGGGAGATGGTGTGTTGAGGTACCAAGGTAGACTTTGTGTGCCAAAGGTGGATGAGCTCCAAGAGTGGATCATGGAGAAGTCTCATAGCCCCATATATTGGATCCATCTCATCCACAAAGATGTATCGTGACTTAAGAGAAGTCTATTGGTGGAGTAGTATCAAGAGGTCTATTGCAGATTTTATTGCTAAGTGCCCAAAGTGTTAACAAGTCAAGGTAGAACACCAAAGACCAGGTGGTATGGCTCAGAATATATATATTCTGGAATGGAAGTGGGACATGATCAATATGGATTTCATTACTGGCTTTCTGCGATCTTGTAGGCAGTATGATTTGATTTAGGTTATTGTAGATCAAATGACTAAATCAGCCCATTTGTTGCTAGTGAAGACTACTAATTCAGTTATAGATTATGCTAAATTATACATCCAAGAGATAATTCGACTGCATGGAGTTCCTATGTTTATGGCTAAGGGGCGGTTGAGCAACTCAAGCGAACCGCCTTACCTTATTCCAACATAGGGACAGAAGGGAGAAGGTTGTGAAGGTGGCCTCGTTATCCATACCTCCGGTCGGATGAATGGAGGACCGACCGACCCGGTGAAGTAGAATGCATGATTTAAACCTTAGAGTATATGTTGAGGGAATGTGTCTAAGACTTTAAAGGTAATTGGGATGACCACTTGCCTCTCATAGAGTTTGCTTACAACAATAGCTATCACTCCAGTATACATATGGCTCCTTATGAGGGTCTTTATGAGAGAAGATGTAGATCTCCTATTGGTTGGTTCGAGGTTGGTGAGCTGAGTTGATAGGACCAGATTTTGTTCATCAAGCCATGGAGAAGGTGAAGATTATTCAGGAAAGGTTAAAGACAGTGCAAAGTCATCATAAATACTATACAAATGTTAGGAGAATAGACTTAGAGTTTTAGGTGGATGATTGGGTTTTCTTGTATGTTTCACCCATGAAGAGTGTTATGAGATTTGGCAAGAAGGGGAAACTCATTCCCCGGTATATTGGTCCTTACTGGATATCCAAGAGAATTGGCAATGTACCTTATGAATTGGAGCTATCGTTAAAGTTAGTAGCACTCCATTCGGGGTCTCACATTTTTATTTTGAATGAAGTGTATGGGAGATCCTTCACTCATTTTCCCTACTGAGAATATTGGTATTAATGACAACCTATCTTATGAGGAGGTGCCTGTTCAGCTTCTTGATCGTTAGGTTCGCAAGTTGAGGACCAAGAAGGTTTCATCAATATAGGTCTTATGGAGGAATCAATTTGTAGATGAAGCGACTTGGGAAGCCGAGGAGGATATGAATAAGAGATACCCACATCTCTTCCCTTCCGGAGAAATTCTAAATCAAGTTACTAGTCCTTTGTAAAGTAATCTTTAAGTTAATATGCTGAGTTATGTGAATTGCTTATTGTGAGCTGGGGTGTTACATTCTTCCCCTTTTCTTTTTGTCTTAGTGTGATCTCATTTGAGGACAAATGTTCCCAAGGGGGAGATAATGTAACATCTCGTACTTTGAAAAGTCAACTAGATATTCGTACAAGAAAAAAACTTCAGTTTTAAGTTTTAGGTAAACTTCAAATGACCATAACTTTCAACACAAAATGAGTTAGGTTGCTCATGAATATAAAATCTAAGGTCTTTGAGTCCTCTTTCCAACGCCACTAAGTTTGCTAAATTTCGAGTTCGGATGAAGGAGTTATATCTATTTGAGTGCAACCTCTCTAGTTAAAGCATTTCATCCGTTTTAAGGAGGGGTATTTTGGTCTTTTCCTTAGCCCCACTAGGCCTAGACATTCTACTCACCCAAATAGGGGTCTAAACTGATTGAGATCAGTTTCCATTCATTCCTAAGCACTTAGGGTTGAGAGAAGCATTTCAAGAGGTGAAGAAGAATAAGGTTTCAAACATTCATTCGAGTTTTGAGGATTTTCGCCAAGAATTTAGTTTTCTAAGGAGTTTCAGAGTATTACCTCTTTTACGAGGATCTTTTGAGTAATTACTTCAATGGATAAAGAGTTATGTTTTTAAGCATTTGTGTCTGAGTTATATATATTATTGGGAGTAGTATTGAGCATCGATATTGGGATCAGTTCAGACAACTCAAAATCATCATAAATCATGTATGCCAACATGGTAAAGGGTCATACTTTTTGGATGATTCGTTATTGTTTTTAAGCATATATTAGTGGATCCACTTAGTTGAGGTGTTCTATACCCCGACAAGGTATATGATAGTTTTGGTAGCGTGGGCGAGACGTTATATCATCACGTAGCTTACAATGATGGTTGTCGGTTAGAAAATCACGCAAATAAGAGTAAAAAGCTTATTTATTGTATATTATACATATTGAGTTGATATTTACTATTTTAAAAGCTTGCTATATTGCATCATTTATTGTTGCTTTCGCATTTTTGTTGAGATGAGGTGATTATGTCTTCCTAAAGTATCAGTTCAGGTACCTATTAGTTTTAGTTTTCCACTTACATGATCCTACATTCAATATACTGATGTCATTCGACCTGCATATTTTCATGATTCAGATACACGTGTTAAGGTCATCAATAGGTGCTCCGTTGATCCCATTGCATTCCAACTAACTTTTGTGATCCTTCTTGCTTTTCAGAGGACTTCACATTATTGTTTTGTTGTTGATATGTTGTCGAGGTCTTGTACCAACATCCATCGTATTATTAGAGGCCTCATAGACAGTAGTAGATAAAGATTCATTTTCCCCATTTTCCCTTGTTAATGTTTGAAATACTTTGAGTTGATTGTTTTGTTCATTTAGATACTTTCAAGACATCTATTGACTTAATAAGTTATTGAGACCTTATGAGTTAATCTTTACAATTGAGCTCCTATTTTACTTGAGTAAGTCTTCTGTTGAGTTGTGAGCCAGGACAAAGGTTTACATGGGGACCAGTGGTGGTTATCGAGTACTAGCCACGTCCAGCATGTAGACTTGAGGAATGCCACCTATTATCTCAAGGAACCGATGCCAAAAAATTGGGCACATTCCGAGCCAAAATGATGAAACAGTAGCCTCCAAAAGCATGAGGGTCAAAACCACTATTACAGAAGTTAGAAAGGACTCAATCTAGGAGTCAAAAGCTATCATCATCATAAGGATATACCGTGAATTGAAACCCAAAATTAGAGTCACAAAGGACTCAATCAAGCTAGAAATCTGAGTCGAACTCAAAAGAATCCACAAAGGTCAAAAGTCATAACCTAATCACACCAGGGCCATAACATAAAGAGATTGTGGATCAAATTTTATAAGGTCAAAAATGTAATTGAACTAGGATCTGCACTATTATACCCAAGTCTATTGCATAAGTCTTCAAGGAGCTAGAACCACCTGAGTCGACAGTGAAGGATTTTCTAAGCCAAACAACACCGAATAGAAGTTTTATGGAAATCACTAGCCTAAGCCTGGACCAAGGCCAATAATAATTAGAAATAACCATATAACAACCATAAATCATCAACATGGCATGATAGGAATGAAAGGTAAGTTAAAACATACTTAATTCCCCTGAACTACTTGAGGATGAAAGTTAGGGCAATAATTCTATCAACTAAACATGAATAATACTAACAACCCTCCCAAAACTAGCTAAACACCATGTTAATACTATAACAAGAACAATATAAGATTGGTAAGGCATAGCCTACTTCGATGTCAATTGTGTGAACCCCAAAATCTACTTAATCAAAGATTTACCCTTCCAAACCACCTTCTATCACTACCATATTGTCAAATTAATGATCACGATGTTAATACGATCGAAACAATACCATTATTGCATAATAAAATCAAAGACCCAACATTGGATGAAAAATGGGTCCATGGGCCCCACATGGAAATTAAAAAATTAACACCATCAACGAGTCCTTATAAGATTAAGGAACTTGTCCTGATAAATTGGGCACATTCTGAGTCCAAATGATGCCAAAATAGCCTTCACAAGCATGAGGGTCAAAACCACTATTAAAAAGATAGAAAAGGGGGTCGGGACAAAAAAATTACCGTAGTAACAAGTCCACAATGCTCCTTCAATGGATCTAGCTTGAAAAGACAACAATTACCAACAAATCGCACAAGAATTTATCTCAAACGTAGGTCAATTGATGAAGAAATCACCTTTGAAAATGTGAACTTGTGAGCTAATTTTCGAGGATGGTATCATATATTTAGATGAAACTCTTCATCACTATTATGATGCCTAGGGTAGAAACCATGACCTTATAAAAGTGAAACCATAATGATCACCGAGGTCAAATCGTGCGATCGTTCTGACCAAAGTTGGTCCACCCAATCATCATGCTTATCGTGACCGCAAAAATGCCACATGACTCCATGAGTAAGTAAATTTTCCTTCATGGTCACAGAGGTCTTCATCGTGACCTCGATGAAGGATTTCACCTACACCAGATGTTGTTGCATCAACTATATCACAAAGTTTAACACTTCTGTAACGAGGTGCTCAAGATTCATTTGGAGACCATACATGCAATGAACTATGCTACCCCACCAAATTCAGTATTAAGGAATCAGTGGCGATGCCCAAACTTCCAATGGAGGTCATCACAACAAAGAGTGAGTCCCACACATAAAGCTTTAGTTTAGTTAAAATCCACAAGGTAGCTCGCAATCAATTAAGAAACCTCAACACTTGAACTAAAGGTACTTCTACACAAAACTCAATTTTTGGGAGCTAACGAAACAATCAAAATTATATTTTGAGGACGTTTACATGATGTTTTGACCAAATTCAACCGATCTAACATCAAAACGCTGAAACATGCATAAAAAACAAATGAATGACTGGAACTGTTGTTTCGACAAGTCATAAATTACTTGGGGTTGCTATAAAGAAGCTCTAAATTCCTAAAATACAATATATGGGGAAAATGACATAGTGGGTCATTACAATATCCACTACTAAAAGAATTTCTTTCCTTGAAATTGAAGGGTGAATGTTTGAATAGGTGGGAAGATTGAACTCACATCTCATGCTTGGTTTCCCATATAGCTTCCTTAACTTTCCGATGTCTCCACTGAACCTTAACGACAAGAATGTCCCTCAAACACAATCGCCTCATATTTCTAGCTAAAATAACAATTGGCTCCTCCACAAAGGTCAAATGATCATCCAACTAACTGAGTCATACCGAAGCACATGAAGCTCGTAAGGAAAATAACATTGAATCATAAACACATGAAAAATTGGATGAATAGCTAAAAATACATGAGGTAAGGACAAATCATAAGCAACATCACCAATAATTTGGAGAATCTCAAATGGCTTTATATACCTAGGGATAAACATGCCCCGCCTCCCAAATGTCAACACGCCTTTCATGAATTATACTTGGAGAAATTCCAATCATCATCTGTAGAGACCTCTTTCACTCGTTATGAGTAGACCAATGGTCAAAGAACTGGGTATGAAAATGTTTTGGGTGATGACTTGAAAATTTTAGATTGGGCCAGTCTCATATTAACTTTGAGCGAGGTAAGGTCTAGGGAAGCCAGTGAAAGGATTAAGGATAATGTCAAAGAATGAATTGGTTACTCTTTTAGCTAACAATGAAATATCCAATATGACTTTTCAAAAATTAATTTGGGTAAGTAGAACTTTTTATATTGAACATGACGTGGAAGGGTTATTATAGAACGTTAAGAGTCGAGTGTGTGTTGTGAAATGGGGGATTTGGGGAAGAATTTTGAGCTTCTATCTTCATGAAAGCTACTATAGCGGGAGAAATCCTATTATTGTGGGGTCCCTATAGTGGGCTGGTGGCCACTATAACTACTCTATCACGATCTTATGTAGAAATGACCCAAAATAGCTCATTATTCTGCAAACAAGCTTGTTCGATAGGTAATGCTTGTTTATTTTTTAAGTTATGTAATGTATGCATGTTAACTACTTTGTAGTATTTTTTGTGCATTGCATGCTGGAAAAACATAAGGGATGAGTGTGAAAAGACATCATGTTGATAAATCTCATGCAATGAACCTGCTTATTTTATTTATGTCTCCAAGTGTGGTTGTTCATTGTGATTTTGAATTTTTTTTTATTACTGGTTACCTCAGATACCACGCTGGTACAAGTTTACTAATGGTTGACTCGGGTACCAAGCTGGTAAAAATTTACTAATGCTTGGAACATGTTAGACAAAATTTACTAAATACTATGTTTTTACTTATTATTTTTACTGCTTTGTTAGAACACATTAGACAACCTAATGTTAGTAACTAAACTCTAAGTCATGTAGAATATCACATGAAAACGACAAAAGAGAAATCACAAGTCTCGTGGCTTATCTTCTAAGCTTTCAGTGTCTAAATTATGGTCCAATCATTAAATTGAGAAAAATAGAGATCTGATACATGAAAAGAGATGTATGGATGTAGAGCTTTGGAGACTTGATTGTGGATGAAGATATATGTACAAATCTCAAAACCAAAAATTTAAATAGCAAGTAATTTTTAGTAGATATTGAATATGCTAACAAGTCAGAAAATGACATAGAGAGCATCTACTATATGCTATCTGCCATTAGAAACCTTCGAGAAGTTTCTCTTTGCTTGGGATGCCAAGTATAGAACAAACAAACAAACAATACTGAAGGTACTTCCATCATCACATTATGCCATAAACCATGGCACTCCATGAACACCACCACCGCCATCTCCATCTCTTCTTGCTCCAACCGTTGCAATTGTGTAAGAAGATGGTGGTAGCTCTGCCGCCATGAATTCTACGTATCTCATTTCTCAATTAATCTGCAAAAGCCCTAATTATTAGATGATAACTAATAGAGTTCCGGACCTATTAAAGGAAGAAAATTGAATCACACATTTTTTTGCTTGGAGAAAAAAAATTAGCAGGCACATAAAAATTAGCGTCTTGATATTATAAAATTTTAGGATTGCATGTGTTAATTGTCACGACTAGATTTGTCGAGCCATGATGGCGCCTACCAACCCACCTGTAGGCAAGCCTAACCCTGTCCTAGAACTTGAGAGTAATGGGACTGAGGGGGGATTATCCTCAACTAAGCGAAGCATAAATAATGAGAAAACATAAAAGGAAGTGGAAGCCAACCCAAAACTATATATAAAAAAGATACCTCCCAGAACCTGGAAGTCACATATACAGGACTACTGAAATAGTACAAGTCCCAATAGTGGACCACAAAAAATAGAGTTCCTCAAAAAGCAAAAGGCAATTCAATGTGTAAATACGGAATGGAGACAGGAACCCCTAGAACGTCATGTTCTCACCCTCGTCTCCAGAACAGACTGCTGCAAGCTCGACCTCAAAACTGATAACTAGTGATCAGACCTACATCATAAAAATAGATGCAGAGTGTAGCATGAGTACCAAAGCAATAGGTACCCACTAGGCATCATAGGCCGACTGAGCAAGAAGGTAAAAACAGACGGAAAAGATAGAATTAAATGCGAATAGAGGTCAATAGAAATAAGAGAAGAACAATCAGTTAGCTAGTGTAAGGATATTTAACCTAAGCCCAGCTTGGCCCCATATAAGACCCGCAAGGTACACTTAAGTACAAATAAACAAGAACCCGAACAAACTCCCATAAGCCCGAGAGGTACACAGAGAAGCCAAAACTACAAAACGTAAAGGAATCCCAACACCGAACTGACACAACCAACAACTCCAACCCAGTCAACAAATCTGACTCCCACATCTGGCCAGCCATCAACTTCAAGGAATTACCCTGTCAGGTGAGTGCCACGTTGGGGGTATATCAATCCCCTCCAAATGCCCTAATCGAACTGCCCAATAGGCTTACACTTTGGGTCCCTGCCCAAGCCAGCCAAGTGTGCCATCTAACACTCCCAGGGGCCCTAACCTAGCCAAACAGAGTGTGCAATCCTATCAACTCCGAAGAGGACCTCAAGTAACTTATATCCAACTACCCAGTCAGCCAATCACCCAAAGGGTCTTGCCCAATGCTAGCCAGGTGTGTCAACTATCACTCCCGAGTTTGTAGGTAAAATCAACCACTTAGAGGATCTCAAATTCCAATCTATCTTGGATCGATGTCCACTACCAACCACATCAAAATGGGTGAATCAACACCAATCCATTATGGATCGACGTCCACTACCAACTACCTCACATCAAAATCGACAGCGAAACACCTAAACCAGGAAAATACTATGCCTCGAATAAGGCATCGTAATCACAAAAATAGGGAGAGAAGCCAAAAGGATCAGAGGCAAAAAAGGCCCAAAGCAAGTCTCAACTATTAGACCCAAGTTTGCTATGCAGGTTTACAAGGATCTAGTATATCCGAATCGACGTTGGATACATACCAAAGTCAACCAGGTGCATGGGTTTAAGACAACACTAGTCTATCCTAGACTAAGGCTAAAGATAAATTCCAACATAAAATAAACAACAAACTAGATACTATGCGTGCAACAACAAATAAACAACCCACCAAGTAATTCACAAATACCCACAAATAAACAACTCCTCAGACATCATGGTATCACCCCGAAAATCAATCTTACACGATGGATTCTGAGAAAAAGAGAAAAAATACTAGCAGCCCACCCCAGATTCACACAATTCAGCATGCTTTACACAATTCGGCTCAATCTAAAGGAAAGAAAGTCGTAGCCTACTTGAAGGCCAACTACGCGCGCTCCAAATCACTCTACCAGAGCTTTTTCCTTCCGAGCGGCCCCGAATTGTTGCCACATTATCAAAAATAGAATCACAGCATCAACACAATCGTTCAGACACTAAAATCATTAATATCGGAGAGACCAATTTCGGAGTTAAAGTAAAAAAATGTGGGACCCATTCTAGAACTTTTGGATGACTCCGTGAAGACGTCCTAAACCCTCCCCTAAGCTTGTGTTCCAAAATGGAGAACCTCTCGGGCCCCAAAACAGCTCCATACATTAACAAACCAAAATGCAAAACTTTACACAAAAAGACACTTCAGGCATCCACTTACAACGCAGTTACACCACAATCGGAGGATTTGTGACGCTCCGTACAGTCACCCACACAGCCAACGCAAACTCGAACACACTAGACTTTGAATCACCCAAAATGGTTGTTTAGAATGCGAGATATCGAAGTTTTAAAAAGAGGCTGAATCTGAATTTTCGCTATATAGAAAACAACACCTCTAGTCGCTAAAACCTAAATTTGGTCGCCAAAAGACTAAATTGTAGTCGCTAAAGGTCTGCACCAACAACACCAAATTTTGCTATATTTTTTTTATAATTCCCTGAACGGACCCTCAAAATTTGTTCGGGACCCAATGAAAATAAGCTAGATATGCTACCCCACTAGATTCGATATGCCAGACTCAATGCACAGTCGGAATTTCCATTCAAGGTCATTTCGACAAAAAGTGGGCCCCACACTCAAATGCCATTTTTAGTCAATTTCCACAATGCGCCTCAGAATAAGACCGGAAGCCCCGGGAAGCGCACGAAGGGTCATTCTGGACAAAACTCGACATTTTGGAACTAACCGCACTGACAAAATTATCATTTGCGTCCGTTTACCATGTTTTCCAAAGTCAAACTTAAGCTAAAATTCAAAGTCGAAAGCGCCAAATAGTCCCAAAGTCACAACGAAAGTCTCAGGACTCGTGCCAACCATGCTACTAGCTTGATTTGGCCATGTCAGAGCTGATGCAACCGTTAGAATTCCCACCTAAGGTCATTTACATGAGGTAATGACTGAAATCAACTTTTCAAGTTTCAAAAGCTCCAATACAAGAAAACGGGCATAAAACCCAAACAAATGACCATACAACCGAACAGTGCCAACAAGTCATTTTATGACTTGTGGTCACTATAGAAATGCTCTAAACGATGAAAAGAAGGCATAAAAATATAAATGACCATGAGCGTCATTATAATATACACTACTAAAAGGACTTTCGTCCGCGAAAGTAAGAGTTAAGAAGTACCTGAGGGCTCAAATAAGGTAGGGAACTGCTCCTGCATCTCCCGCTCGGTCTCCCAGGTAGCCTCCTCGACTAGACGATGGCTCCAATAGACCTTCACCACATGAATGGCTCTAGTCCTCAGCTGTCTCATAACTTTAGCCAAAATACCAACTAACTCCTTAATATAGGTCAGGCGTCCATCAACCTCAACGACATCATACTGGAACACATGAGACTCATCTAGAACATACCGGCGCAACATCGAAACATGGAAAATTAGGTGAATATTTGAGAATGCTGGGGGTAAAGCTAGCCTATAGGCCACATCACCAATGTCCTCAAAATCTCAAAAGGCCTAATGAACCTGGGGCTTAGTTTTCCCCGCCTCCCAAATCTCATCACACCCTTCATGGGCAATACTTAGAAGAATACTTGGTCAACAATGACAAATCTCAACGGTCGACGCCTGCAATTCGCATAACTCTGATGTCTACTCTGAGCCTTCATGAGTATAACCTAAATTAACCTTACATGAACTAAGGCCTCCTGAAATAAGTATGTACTACGCGGCCTAGTTCCATAGATTGAAACAGACCAACTGGAGTGCAATAATGCCTACTGCACAAGGTCTCAAATGGGGCAATCTGAATGCTAGAATGGTAGCTGTTGTTGCACGCAAACTCCGCCAAAAGGTAAGAACGGGTCCTACTGATGACAAAAGTCCATAACACAAGCACACAACATATCCTCAAGAACCTTAATAGTATGCTTCGACTGGCCATCAGTCTGCGGGTGAAATGCTATGCTATGATCGACATAGGTGTCTAATTCCTCCTGAAATACCCTCCAAAAACTGGAGGTGAACTGTGAACCCCGATTTGAAATGATAGAAACAGGTACACCATGAAGATGGACTACCTCTTGAATGTAGATACGACCTAATCTCTCAAAACTGATGGAAGTATGAACTGGAAGTTAGTGTGTTGACATGGTCAATCGATCCATGAGGACCCAAATGTTGTCAACACCTCTAGAAGTGTGAGGTAAACCCGCCATGAAATCCATGGTAATGTGCTCCCACTTCCACTCAGGAATGGATAATCTCTGCGACTCACCACCAGGCCTCAATTGCTCGGCCTTCACCTGCCGACAACACAAGAAACTGGATACATAATCTGAGATGTCCTTCCTCATACCGCTCTACCAGTAATGCTGCCTCAAGTCACGATACATCTTAGAGGTGCCCGAATAGATAGAATACATAGAATCATGGGCCTCACTAAGGATCAATTGAATCAAATTCCCAACTCTCAGAACACATAACTAGCCGAAAAATCTTAAAATCCCATTTGAATCTAAAGTAGCTAGCTCTACATCGCCTTCTAAGACTCTATCTCTAAGTGCCACCAGAGACTCATCCTCCAACTGACGACTGCAGAGTTGATCAAACAGGGATAACTGAACTCCCACATAATCTAACACATGAATGGAATCTAAAACATCAAGCTTGATCATCTGATTGGCTAAGGACTGAATGTCCAAAGACAAATGTCGGTCCGAAACAAAAAGGAAGGCTAAAGTACTCATACTCCCCGGCTTTCGGCTCAAGGAGTCCGCTACTACATTAGCCTTGCCCGGATGGTAAAGAATAGAGAGGTCATAGTCCTTTAGGAGCTCAATCCAATGGTGCTGTCTCAAATTAAGATCGCTATAGGTCATAATGTACGGAAGGCTTCTGTGATCAGTATAGATCTCGCAATGAACTCCATATAGGTAATGCCTCCAGATCATAAGCGTGAAAACAAATATGCCAACTCAAAGTCATGAGTGGGGTAGTTGATCTCATGCAGCTTAAGCTTCGTCGACGCATAAGAAATAACCCGGCTTTACTACATCAACAGACAACCCAAAACAACGCAGGATGCGTCACAATATACCATGAAGGCCTCACTTTAAATTGGATGAGTCAATATAGGAGCGGTGGTAAGAAAATCCATAAGCCTTGAAAAGCTCCTCTAGCACTCCTCGGATCACACAAAGGGAACATCTTGGTGAGTCAACTGAGTTAATGGCGCTGTTATAGTAAAGAAACGCTCGACAAAATACCAAGCTACTCCTCATCAGTCTTGGGAGCATCAGACTCAGCATCATCATTATCCATAGTAGCATCTCCAGTCGTAGTAGCCAGAGGGATCTCATAAATGACTGGCAACTCTATACTCAATACCTCAGAAAGGTCCAAATTGCCGAAAAACAAAGACATATCCGTGGATTTGAGCTCATCCACATCACGTCTCAAACTAGCAACATCGACTCTCAAGGCCGTCGCATCAGCTGACTGGCGTCCACCCTACTCACATACTTTCACTCGCACTGTGAGGGGGTCTAAATCTAGGGCATGTGCGGTGATCAACTCCCGTTGGTCTCTCAAGTCATCTTGGATAGGAGCTAAGGTAGAAACAATGGCCCTCTCAATCAGTGTTGGGATATCAACCTCAACCTGGGAAACACGTACATCAGTAGATTGGGATAGATGGCCCATCTTTTATAACATTCCCTGTATCAATGGGGGATGAGTTGTAGCAGAAACAACAATAGTAGAAGTAGTGGCAGCAGTAGACGATGAAGGGGCAGTAGTAGAAGTTATAGGAGTACTTGAAGGCTCACCGACCTGAGTGGGAGAGGCTTTGTCTGTCTCTAGCATCTCTACATTAACAATCGAGGAAGTGTCCATCGGTGCTGCTCTCCTCCTCTCACCCTCGTCTCTAGTCTACTCGACCTCAATCCTCCCGATGTAAGTAGAGGAAGTGGGAGTCAATTCCACATCCGTCTTCGCACAAAGGGCTCTCGAGCACACCAGCATAACTCTATAATCAACGTTGGGAAAGGTAGTGAGGTCTGGTTCTTCTTGGCCTTCGTGGCCATCTCTTGCTCAATAATTGACCTGAGATTTAGTCTATTCCGATCAATAATGGATCCCAACAATGCCGCCTTAGGATGTCAGAGTATGGACACTTTCTCGGAAGGCATCAATGTGTTGCTAATGAATCCAAACCAATACCTAGAATCTACATTCAGAACCTTCTTCTCAATCTGGACCCTTGGCTTGATCCACGGTGGTGTGATGTTGGAAATCAAAGGAGCCAACCACCCCTTTAGGTCATTAAGGGTCTTCTTTTGTATCCAACCCACCAAGAAGTGGATCACATTTATAGTATACCCAAGCACCTCATTAATGTCTGTGCTGCTGCATTTCACTTTCTTACCACGCACCACTACATGATCAAACTGTGAGAATGAGCTGGCCTTCTTCTTTCTCTTTAGCACCTTCCTCTCGTACTCTGTGTAAAACTCCCGGACCCAGGAAGGTATGTATGAGCCTCGGGGCTGTGTGAAACTTTCACACTTATGGAACTAAATGATGTTCCACACTTCAGGATACCTGTCCACCACTCCATCCGTAGACAGTCTCTTCTCTTCTAAATAGTCCTCAACCCGGTAGCCTTAAGTCTCTTTGGTGATTGAGGTGGAGGTGCCTTTACCGGGGGCACTAATGGTGCCTGCTCACAGTGTGTGCTATGTGTCGGAGTAACTTTTATTATGGCTGGACCATGCAATGCTTTAAAGCGCAACTCAACTCTCCTCCTCTCAAGTGTCTGTTCATCCTCTGGCTAGAATACAGATGCTGACGATCTAGACCCCGATTTACCCTCACTATCAAACTCCGAATTGGTGAGGTGGGTGTTGTAGATGCCCATGCTTTCGGAGCTATCCTCCACTGGACTTGGATCTGCATGACCCTTCCCTTTTTTTGTGCTCTTCCCCCTAGTTGGAGGATATTTGGGTTGTGTTGCTCATGCCGAAGCAGAACCCTTAGTGATAACTATTCCTTGTGATCTCTTCCGGGGTTGTTGGTTTCTACCTGGAACTTTGGGTCTAGCCATATATGTACAGCAACGCATCACAAACCAATACGTTAGAAACAGGTCAACAAAATATCAAAGTTAAAAAAATGCCAAAAAACTCGCCAACTAGCTCGGCGAGTCGCCAACTCATTCGACGAGCCAAGTCGGGCTTGTCGAAAGTTACAGAACAAAATTGCACAAAAATCAGCACAAGTTGGTGAAGTCCAGAGTCACTCGGTGATTAGCCAACTTAATTCGGTGAACTAAAAGTAGCTCGCCGAAAGTTACATAATATCTAACTAAAATTGCGGTTGACAAAGGGCAATAGAAAAGACATTCGGTGAGTCGTCGAGTGAACTCGGCGATCTCAAGTGTACCACCGAATGTTAAAGAATCAAACAATCAAAAACGAAGAACAAAAAGGTAATCAAGGGGTCACTTGGCGAACCGTCTAGTCATTCGGTGAGCTCCACTAAGCTCACCGATTGGTCTCTCGTGCTAGTTTTTTACCGCAACCTTCAATTTTCAATACATAGCCCATGGTAATGAAATTAAAGCCCTATTCTATGCAATTAAACTCATACCAACATCAATAATGATCCTCGGGTCCTCAAACTTCCCCCTGATTTGCCTAAAATTGACGAAGAAACATCTTTTGCCCTTAAGAATGACGTCACCCGCCCTATATTTGGGTAAATTAAGTTGATTGGTATAATTTGGGTTACTCAGACTTCACCCTCACAAGACCCAACATACAACCATTACATACCCACGATTTCAACCAATTCAAACACGGATTTCAATAATTATGGGCTAAAACACAAAAGTAAGCATGATACGAAAGTAGCCCATAACTAAAAATCAACCAACTATACAAGATTAGGAAATAAATCCAACCAAAATACAAGCATGCATCAAAGACAACTAAAAATCAAGCCAAGTTTGGGACACCAACCTCAAAAGTAGACAGAAACCAAAACTAGGTGAGCAAATACGAAAGAAAATTGCAAAATTACTCTAAGCAAATGATCCCAACACAAAATACTTTGCAAAATATGATCTAAATATGAAGTGCAACAGTGCAATAGTAAAAAATTATGAAATGAACGGGAATTTTTAATTTAAAATGGTTAAAACCCTTTTTGACCCTTTAGTTCCTGCCCCATTTGGCGATGCCACTGACTCACTTGATGATGCGCCGAATAGAACTTTTGCCCGCCGAAGTTTACAAAACTCCGACACTTTGGTTGGTCAAAAAGGCGATCCAGATCGAGCTCACTAACCTTTTCGGTGAGTCACCAAACTCGCCAAACAGTACCTAAGCTCGCCTAATTGCCTCTTTTCCCCAAATTCTAAATTCTCAACCTGTACATCTAACAACTATTAATAAAATAGGAAAATTAAAAACTAGAAACTTGGGTTGCCTCCCAAGAAGTGCCTTATTTAACTTTGTGGAATGATGAAGACATGCTTTCAAGCTTTATTCTTTGGGTTATCCATGGTATCACTCGGTAATCCTTCTTTTGGTCTTGGATTTAAATGAGTCGAGATCTGACCCATCTGTTCTTTTAGCTTCTTAATTGATACCGAATATGAGGTAAATGTTTGGTCAAGAGAAGATACATCATATTTCATTTCCTTTAGCATCCTGTCCGATCCTTCTTCTTTGTTGAGAATGTGAGAAAGCACATCTTCGGTGCGGAAAATTTCAGTATCAGCCCTTGGTTTTTTTGGCTTTTGACGCTCATGGGGAGGTACGTATCGTTCTTTCACACTGTCCCTTTCTCTCCAATTCGTACAATGATTAGGCCATTCCCTATTTCGGTATCTCCAACCATCATCGCGATCCTTGTTCCAACCTTGATTCCCACCTGGCCTTTGATAGTTCGGATGGAAACCTCCTCCCTGATTTGCTAAGAAATGTACCTCTTTATTGTAGTTAGCTTCAACGTATGCTTCATTAGGATTTTCTCCATTAACTCTGATCGCATTCATAGCCTTAGAACCATTTCCCATGACGTGTTTTGTCAATAGGTCCATTTGGGTCATCATCTTGTCTATGTTTTCATTCTGCTCTTGGTTCATTTCCATCTGTTCCTTTGTCAACCCATCTTTCATAGAAGACACTTGATCTTCTCTAGTGTACCAAGCACGGTTGATTTTTTGTCATATCATCAAGGAGAGTAGATGCTATGTAAAATGGTTGTTGCATGATTCCTCCTCGAACGAGCTGGTCTGTCACACCCTTGTTGACTGAATCTAGACTTCGATAGAAATAATGTAGCAACACATTGTTCGGGGCTCCATGAGTTGGACATTAGAGCAACAATTTTTGGAACCTCAACCATGTCTCATGAATAGGTTCACCATCCACTCGCCTAAAGTTCTGAATGTTATCCCTCAATATTACCATCTTTGAGGGAGGGAAAAACCTTATATAAAACGCATTAGTAAGCTCCTCCCAAGAAGTAATTGATTCTATTGGTAAGTCGGCAAATCACATTGTTGACTCATTCGTTAAAGAAAAGGGAAACAAATGAAGTCGAACAGACTCTTGAGTGATGTTCTTGAAAGAAAATGGCCCACACACACCCACAAAGTTTCGGATGTGGTCATGAGGATCCTCAGTCGCAAGACCTCCAAAGAGACTCTTCATTTGCAACAACTTCAACATAGTGCTAGTCACATGAAACACCGCATTGCCTACAGTCGTAGGCAATCGAACCCGAACTTCCCAATTGATCTTCATTGACATCGTGCAAATTACTGATGTCATCATCACTGTGCCCAATTTGTCTAGCATTTCTGCCGTTAACACTCATCTCTTCACCTTTTTAAGAGCAGACAACAACAAACAAAAATAAGTTGATTCAACTACAACAAGATCAATTCACAACTAAACTTCACTAACATAAATCTAAACACCGCTCCCCGATAGCGGCGCTATTTTTTATATCGCTCAACTACACTTTATCTAATTCTAAGTGTAGGCGGTCGCTAACAGGTATAAACCCAACTAAGAGTAGGGGTCGATCCCACAGGGAGTGATACGGTAAAGAATTCAATTATGAAGTGAAATAGTGCTCTAATCATTTTTAGAAGTAGACATTTTTGAAACAATAAAATAAATGACAAGGGGTTGACATTTAATGTCAGATGGGGGATTTGAGTAAACAATAAACAGCTACAAACAACCGGGAGTACACAAGTAGAGGGGAGTTTTTGGGAGTGTGATCAATTGAATGCCAATTTTGCAAAATGGGGTGATTATTATTTAATAAAAGTCGTTGAATCTTAGTGGGTAGGCTAGGCTTTTGGTGCAATAGCCATTTATCAATCCACTATCAAGAATCAAGCGAGTTCTCTCGAACCTCGACAAGCATAACACATATAAACAACCCAATTCCTCAATCAATCTATACTTTCAAGCTAGATTAGTAGGACTGAATTTAGACCCACTTTCTCAAGCTAAGTCTGTAATAACTCAATCAATACAATCATCAATTAATAGTTTTAACTGTAAAACCTCTTTCTCAAGCAAGCTTAAAATGCTAAATTAGAATTGCATTTGTAACTACAATTCATCAATTAAAACTCAAGTATTAATTGAACCGACTTCAAATCAACAATAAAATCAGTAAACACTAACACCCATAAGCTAATATAAACATTCAATTACATAATCACACCTCCAAGAATGGGTATTTTAGCCAAACAACATAAAAAGAACGAAATTATTACCAACTATGTTCTCCATCAGATTGGGTAACAATCTACGAGTCTTCAAATTCTCCAATTAATGCTCAAAATCAAAACCAACCCTAAATCTCTACCCAAAAAGTGTAAAATAGTGTTTAGAATGTTGAGGATCAAAAAACCAAAACTGGACAATGTGGGAACTTCTCAAAAGCTCCAAAATTCATTTTTCTTCTTTTGAAAATTGCATTTATACGTTCCCAGAATTTCATCTTCGAAGCCACTTAGCGAAATAAGTCGGCGATGCGTCGAGTTCTCCTTTCCATCACCTTCTTGGTTTAGCTTTTCATCGCTTCTTTGATATAACTTTAGGCGATCAAAGTCGGCATCGCCGATCCATTTGGCGCGTCGCTGAACCATTAGTTCTATCGTTGAGTTGGTCTTGTCCATGGGCTGGCCTACTGTAACTTTTGGCAACTTAAATAGCCACTCAACGACTCACTGTATGGTTTTGGAGAGTACCAACCTTGCTTTAATTCAACTTTTTCAGTTTTTTCTGTCCTTTATGCCCGGTAATGTCCTTGCCTTGCTCTTTTTCTTTCATTGCTGCAAATTAGCATTTTAACATCAATTTAGAGCATAAAATAGGCATAGAGGGCACACATTTTTTTAGTATTAAGCCCTAAATGAGTCGAAATCCTTGACTCATCAGAATCTAGTGTCTACCCTACACCAAAATGGGGTGTCCTTACTTTCCAAGGCAAGAAATTTAACTTCTAGATTACGTGGATCCACTAGCTAATATCTATCTGAGACGATATTCGTATGGTGGCACATAGGTATGGGATAAGGAGGTTGCTACTAGAAACCCGACCTCAAGCTACTGGAGATCTACCATCTCAATATCTTCTTGGTGCTAAGCATAAATCCCACGGAATAGTCATAATTCTTTACTTGACTTGTCTATCATGGAAGGCACATAAACTAGTCAATCTAAGTTAAATTTCTTTGGAATAGCTCTTACAACTTGATTCTATGTTATTTGAGAAAGCCTTGCAACTCTTAATTAACCTTACGTGAGAAAACCCTTTCACATGCATGTATTGGGTAGTATGTGAGAAATCCATTGACAACAACAACATACAACAACATATATACTTTACTCTCAAAGTAACATAAAACAACTTTCGTCAGTTTCATAAAGAACAGGCATATCTTCATAACTCATTATTCATGATTCAAAACCCACATTAGATCATTATAGCTTAGAAAACATTAGTTATGCACGGTCATGGAGAATCATATTAAAGACATCAAATTATCTTAATTAATGTGTAATAGTTCATAAAACAATCAAATAAATCAACATTGAAAGGAACACATGACATAGAAGAAAATCCTAACATCAATTGGGGATTTCTACCTTTAAGAATGAGGAATTTAGGAACTCTATGGAGGAAAAATCTCCATAGATGAAGACAATCATACTTTGATGCCAAAAACATGAAATCAATGAAGGAAGTGGATACTTGACTTGAAACCCTAGCCTTCTTCTTCAAGTTTCTAGAGAGAGAAATATTTTATAGGATGACTTGATCTTCTTTTGAGAATTTGAGAGAATGAATTGATTTTGGGTGATTTTATGGGTAAAACTCATTATATAGGACTTTGGGTAGAAGAAAAAACAATATAGTATAGAGTTAAAATAATTAGAAAAAGACGCTACAACCCCTAGATTTAAAAGTTGACGGACACAGTTGACGGTGACCTTCATGGTCCTTCATAGGCACCAAAGACCATCTAGTCGTTCATGGTCCTTGACCAATAGCTAAGGGAGAAGGCCCCAAACTGATAACCTTTTGACGACCTTCTTCATGGCCCATCAACCTCTCCACGGGCTGTCTATGACTCCCTGGGAGGGACGCATGCACAAAATGTCCTGGGGACTTACCACAGACCATCTCACGGCCCGTGATCCCCTTCATGGCCCGTTTGGGGTTCCGTGGAGGGTTCCATGGTCTAGTTTTGGCTTGTTTGTTTCCCACTTGACCTTTCTAGCCTTTCTTAAATCCAAGGTGTTACACTCTATTTATAGTATTACATAAAGGCATACAAAAAGGTTAGTCATAAACATGACATTAACCATGAAAGTTATGGAGACATTAACTATCTACGTTATAGAGGAATATCAGGGGTGAAGGTTTTGTTGGTGTGGGAATTACTATACATTATGAAGCACTGGAAGTTACTATAAATTTTAATAATCTAAATGTAAGTTGATTAAAATGATCAAATGGTCTCCTAAAATAGAGTATAAAAAAAATTGCATGGTGACGTATCTCAAGGAAAACAACAAAGTAGTAATATTTGAAAATTTTCTCCCTATGTTGTCCAAGATAACGCTATCAGTTTCTCATCAATATAGTTACCTTCTCAAGATTGATTGCTCTTTCTAAAGTATTTGAGCCTTATGAATTGATAAAGTTCAGAACCTTAAACTATTTAATACTCATCACACACACACACCATAACATATATATATATATAAAATTCAATTAGCTAAATCCTCTTCCACATACATCATACATATAAACCTAGTAAACTTGCTCCGTGTAATCTAAATAATATATTTTCTAAATATCTAATTATGTAAAGATAAAAAATAAAAAGTAGATTTTTTTTATAAAAATGCATATTGATAATTCCAACGTTAAATTATTAGCCTTTACTATTTGTTTCAATTGACTTAGGACGTGATTCTATAGATCTAAAGATTTGAAGGTTGAGAATAATGGTAGAAGTTTTGTATGTAGCCAAATTTTATAGAACTTTTAAGGGGAAGAGTCGGGGTGGGGGTAAGGGTTATATTAGTCTTTTTTTTTGCTACTTGTATCTTTAATATTATTATTATTATTATTATTATTGTTATTTATTATGTGAGTTTTTTTTTGTACTTGTTTATTTTATTAATGGTTACTTGTTCCTTCATTGGTTGTGTCTATTTTCCCTCTTTACTACCGTTGTTTTTTCTTATTATTTTATATTTTTATTTTGATGTCATATTATTCTTGCAATTATGTTTCGATAACTGTTCTTATGAGTCGAGGGTCTATTAGAAACAATCTCTCTACCTCACAAACATAGAAATATTAGTTTACATACATCATGCTATTTTCATACCCCACTTATTAAATTGTACTGAAAAATTATTATTACCTAGCTAAACTTAAAATAAGAACAGTGACAAAGGGGATTTAGATATACATATATACACATTATGAACGTTATAACAAACCTCTATGATAGAAAATCATTTGTGTGTAAATTATTACTTTATCCATTTTAACTTATATATATATATATATGTATAAACACAATATTTTCCTTTTTTATCCATTTCAAAATGAATATTTCAACCTTGAGACTAGGCTGGAGCTGAGTAACATTCTAATTACAGATAGAGGCAGCTCAACATAAGTGGAGGCCTTAAAAAAAATCTAAACAAACTTCATATGTATTTATTAAAACAAAAAAAATTCTTACACTTTTTAGAGGAAAATTAGTAATTAATGTTTTTTTTTAATATAAATGACTTCTTTGATGTTCCTTTTCAATTATGAATGTTAGGTAAGATTTTAACAATTCAAGGTTGAAGACATCCTTTCACTGAGACATTCATTATTTGAACTGTTTACATAATTCTATAAGTAATAAGTTGACAAATTTTAATGAAGATAAGAGTTAGAACCATAAAGTTTTATTCTAAGAAATAGATAACTTTCTCCTTACTTTATTATGCTTGTTGTAATACTTGAAACTTTAAAGAAGCTAGCAGAAAAGAATTTGCAATTCATTATGTTCAGCACTTTTTCAACTATTAATTTATATTTTTACCATAATTTTGTTCTCAGTAAAAATTTGAGGCCCCCAATAATTGAGGGACTAAGGCATACTTCTTATTATTTGCATCATTGACCCGACCTTGATTACAAGTTCGATAGAACACAGTTGGTAACCAAAACTCTATTTAGCAAGATAGTAACTTCTATTTTATTTTATATGGCCAAGAGAAAGATGTAAAAAAAATCATTTTGGTTGCATAAATAATTCATCCAAAATCTAGTAAGATATTATTTCTATCTTTGAATCAATAAACTCAAAATTTTGAATTCATCTATCGAACCCTTAAGAATTATATCAAAAATACTATTTTATGAGTTCAAATTACTCATTTTGATTCTGCTCCTACTCGCGCCATTAGATAAGGTAAACCTGCCAGCGCAGAAAATCTTCAATCTTCCAGCCTCCTTTTCTTTTCGTTCACATGGATTCCATGTGAGCCGCAATTCAATGCATCCATCAATTCTTCATCCTGCTTTATTTTCACGTCATGTAATTGATCTTCGCAATAAATCTGATCTGCTAATGTTATAGGAGACACAGTTAGTTGGTGTGTGAACCCAATTTGATTGAAGTTGAAAGAAGATATGTATTCAGAGTGGAAGATGATCACTTTCAAATAATTTGTTTTCAACATATATCTTACTTTTAAAAAAAAGTTGAATTTGTGCAAGTGAACAACAACAAAAACAACAATAAACTCACTGTAGATTATATACATATTTTACCTCTACCTCGTACAAATAGAGAGGCTATTTCTCGTAGATTGTTATATGCAAATAGTGAACTCAACAACAAAAACAATATACCAAACTTAAGAATTTTCAAATAGTGGAATATTGTGTATGGTCAAAAGTGTACAAGATGAGTTTACCATAGGAATTATTATCCTCAACATTGTTCAGTTCAGGCATCAGAGTTGGCTCATCTGAAGCATCATTTGAAGTTGTCGGGGTAACCAGACATACGAAGGGCCTGTGGATTTGGATATAATCTGAAAATCACGGAGTGCCCCTCTTTGCATAAAAAAAATGTATGTCTGCTCTGCCAAAGCAAGATCTTCTTGAACATAATCAACCTATGAGAATCAAACAGAATATCAAGTTAGTTATCGTAAACACACAAACTTTCTAACAAAATAAGGAAATTCTACTACTTTCCATACCTTCTCGTCATCAAATTTATACCATTCATTTGAAGCACACCGAATAAAGTTTTAATAGCGTCCTGAAGAGATTGAAGGTCCAGAATGTATTATAACTGCGTAGAGATCGTATTTAATTTCTTCCTGTTGAGCAAAAGGAAAATTTTGAAGCAACATAATGTAACTGTTAAAAAAAGATAAAATGTTTGTAAATGTCCAAATGAAGATACTCACATTACTGATGTCGTTGTTATAAAGAAGCATGTCCGATTCCAAAGGAAATGAAACATGCTTTTCCACCTTCTGAACAACTAACCCGTTATTTTTGAATCGCTTCAAATGTAGGGCAACAACAGCAGGGGAATGATCGACGAGGAGCTGCTTCTCAAATGACCATTGTGTCTTGCACCTTTCACAAGAAAACTCAATTTTCTCAATTTTAGTGAAAGATTTCAGTTCAAATGGTACACTTTCAACATCCTTATTCTCCAAGATTAAGTCAATTAGAGGCTCACGTGTGACATATGAATAACCACAATTGCTACAACGGAGCTGAAAATTGAGAAAAATAGACTAACAATGTAAATAATTTTTTTACAAGTGGGGTCTGGTGAGGATACAGTATACACAAACCTTACCCCTACCTTTGGAGGTAGAGAGGATGTTACTGATAGACCCTCAGCTCAAGTCAAAGCCTTACAAAACAGTTGAAAAAACTAAAACAACAGGAGGAAGAAACCAAGATAAAATAGAGAGAACAAACATGCAAATGCTTACCTTGCTCACAAGGCGACCACCAAAGGCCTCCTTCACAATGTTGTCATTTGTCTCTAAATAGTTACAACAAATTTCAAGTTTATTGAGAAAGCACTGTAGGAATTCGTGTGCATCTTCTTGTTGGTTCACATTGAAGTATGACAAAAAATCTGATATTTTCACAATGTTAAGAAACACAAAGATATATAAGGTACATATTGATAGTTAAATGTTCTCTATAAAGAAAATTAAAGTAAACTTCATAAGTAAATAAATAAATAACTAGGTTTGGATATACTTCTCAATTGGCTGACAAGTTTTGTCGGCCCGACAAAAAACCTCCCATAAAATATCGAAAAGTCAATAAGCTCTCGGATTATGCACACCACACAAAATCCATTATCATAAGCTGAATCAAGAAATGATGATAAGCAAAGGTAAGAGACACTAAAAATGGATAAAAAATAAAAGATTTTTTTTAGTTGATCCTTACTTTGACATGGAGATACATGATCGATCGATCTAAGGAGTTGATGCAACACAACGGTGTGCATAAAAGATTGCACAACCGCATTTAAAAAGCATGTGTTGCCGAAGTTAGGCATGCCAATGCCCTAAAAATAACAAGTTAATAGCTAGAATACACACAATAAACATATAGTAGAAGTAGGAGGTTTATATATATATATATATATATATATATATGTGTGTGTGTGTGTATATGTATGTATGAAATTTCTACAACAACAACAAAAAACTCAATCTAATCCCACAAGGTAGTCTGTGCAGCTGACCTTATGAAAGAAGAGAAGTTATTTAGTAATGTATGACATTTCAAAGTATACCTAATATTACTTAGCCCCATGTTGAAAAGTGGATATTTTTTAACTTGTAACTTTCATCGTAAGAGTTGATATTTTTTCAATTATCGAGTTAAAAAAGTGATTAGACCCTATCCTATCTATTTTACTACCTAGTTGATTGATTAGGATGTCATAAAAATAGGTTAAACTTGTAAAATGTATTACTTGAAAGAGGTTAAAAATTGTTATCTCAAACTATATAACTACATGATTAAGATGTCATAAAAATAGGCTAAAATCGTAAATTGTATCACTTAAAAGAGTTTAAAAGTGGTTAGCCCACGCTATTTTCAGTAAATTGTATCACTTGAAAAAGCTTAAAAGTGGTTATCTTATGCTATTTTTCTATGTAGTTGGTTTCTCAATAACTCATAAAAAATGCTAAAAGTCTAATTTGTATCACTTGGAAAAGCTTAAAAGTGGCTAGCCCCACTCCATTTCACTATACAATTGATGGTGTAAGAATTTTATGACATACAAATAGGCTAAAATTGTAAAATTGTATAACATAAAAAAGGTTAAAAATTTGAATCATACCGTTATTTTAAAAGGCTTATACTCAATAGGGTTACTTTGTTCCTCAACTATCTTTTTGATATTCTCGGGATCAACTAAGCAAATGAGCCCAATTAAAGAACTAGGCTCACCTTTTAAAGGAGACCATTTGTCCCCATCATAATACGAAGACCCACTACTATCAAAAGAAACAATATAGCCAATTGATTCTGAATCAGCACAAGTGATCATTGTTTGAGCAGATTCGATCCAATCCGGTGACCCCTCAAACAAACCCAAATCCTTTTCTTTTTGTTCTTCTTCTTCACCAATGAAAAATTGATATTTTTTTTCTCAATCTCATTGCATTTCAAAGTTGGATGATTAGGTGAAGTAAAATTCTCTGCAATTGTTTTTTCCATTGAGATTTCACCAACACAAAAAAACAGAGAGAAATGAAAATATTGATTTTTGGAAGATTTTCTTAAAAAAGATGTGCTTTGAAGTGATGAGAAAAACAACAGGTACAAAAAGGGGTTTTTTCTTTGGAGATGAAATCAAGAAAAGCACTAAATCTTGTGTCTTTTTTTTTTTATCTTTAATGATTAGAATTTTGAAAGAATTTGGAGATTTTGAGAGGATGTATTTTTTTCTTGAGAGTGATTGCAAAGGCTTCTGACAAGTAGGAGTGTTTTAAAATGGGAGGGAGATATATATAGGGGTTTTGGTGGGGGTGGGGGAGGGGACTTGAAAAGTGACTTTGCCAACAAGAGAATTGATGAAATTTAGTGTGATTGTCTTACTTAGTAGATTATCTAAATTACATGATATAACAGTCACTTAACTATTGATAATTATTTCATAAAGTCATTTTTTTAAAATTAGAAGGTCACTTAGCTTTATTTTTACCTTTTCAAAAGTCACCATATTAAATATTTGAACGAGAAAAATTTATTTAGTCCATACAAACTTTTTGTTTTCAATCTACACTGTGGTAATCAATTATTCGAACTAAACCTAACTCATAACTTAAATTAAACTTATTTGCTCAAAAATCATGAGGGAAATTGTAATTTTTGCTCTCGACAAATGCTCTGTCATACTTATATTTGTTTAATGTAAGTATCAGTGCAAATATTTGCAGTAAATATTTAAATATTTGGATAAATTTTAGAATGTGTATTGGTTGTTAATTAGTTATATTTTTTGCAACGTAGAATGCTAATTTCATATAACACGGTATTTTCGAATAATCTATTTTATGGATGCATTTATGTGAATGAATATTTCCTCTTTTTAATATTAGTTATTATTTATTTTTATTCATAAAAATAAATACTAATCTTATAAAATTTAAAATTTATTACAAGTTTTTATTTATTTGGGTTATGGTTAGGGTTGGATCGTAGTTTGTTGATACATGGATTGAAAAATAAATAAAGTTCATGTAAATTAAATAAAATGGCATGTCATATTTTATTGATAAAATAAATATTAATAGAGTGACTTTAGAAGATATATAAACAAACTTGGGTGACCTTTTAAATTTGTTACAGAAAAACATGACTTTGTTTGATAATTATCAATAATTTAGTGACCTTTTGAGTCATTATCTCCAAAATTCCTCCTCCTCCTCTCCTCCACACACACAATATACATGTTTTGCCTATATCACGTGATCTATGATTTCATTGAATTTAAGACAAAAGCTTTTCTAGATGTTTAATTATTATAGATTAAAAAGTAATTAAAAAGTAGGTTCTATTAATTTTTTTTAAAAATCTGCACGTAAATGAACCAAAATGATAATAACACCTCCTAAAATAGAGTATAGAAATGATAACAAGATAATATATCTTAAGGGGGGAAAACACAGAAATAGTAATCTTTGATAAGAAAAATTTATATGTTCTCCCAGTAACATTATCATTTTTTCATTGATATAATTACCTTTAATAGGTTGGTTTCTCTTTAAAAAATATTTGGGTATTTTCATTTTATTTTCACAGACATATACATACATGCATGCAAAAATACATACATACTTGCATGCAAAAATACATACATACTTGCATACATACGTACGTAAATATTGTCACGACCCGAGGCTATCCCCTAAACGCAACACGGTGCTTAGTGTCACAAGTAACCCCAAGCTAACGCATGACATGACATATCTATACAAGTACAATTAAAACATGCACTGTATGGAATTAAAAACAATTTGATATCTTAAATTGGGAAAATCCCAACATGTCTGAAGATAGATAATATATGAAGAGTATAATGGTGACTGAACACAACATTAACAACTCAAACTGAATATACTCTATGTTTGAAAGCCTCTAACAAATTTGAGTTGCTGGGAAAAGCCCCCAAGCTAACTCTAACAAGAGTGAAATTGAAAAATGAATACTGAAAAGTAAAGTATGTCTATCGTCCTCGAACTATGAGGACTCATCACTAAAGCTACTACGTACGGACTGGAAGTCGGGCTAAGCGCGGTCTTGTTATTGAGCGCCTCAACCTACATCATTCAATGATGTAGCACAAAAGTACATGTCAGTACTTTGAATGTACTGAGCAAGTGGTATATATTCTAAGCGGAACAATATTAGATTGAACAAGGAAATAGATAAACTGAAGCATTAGTTAAAGTTGAGCTGGATGCATTGACCAAGTACTAATCATGAAGATATAACATGTTGAACTGAATACTGAAATAAATACTAAATACATGGTTAATGCAACATGAATCTAACTGTGGGAGATACTGTTAGCAAACATAAACCACGTGAGCTAAACATGGAGTCCGATGTATACGCCCTATCGAGAGGACCTAATACACCTTTATGATGTATAAAATCATGATTGTGGCGTGATCACTAAAACTGATCCCTAAAAGAGAGGACTTATAAATCTATGGGGACATGCAGTTCTGGGACTTGAGGTTACAATGCACCCAAGTCCAACTCAGTGCTAAGCTTACTCCCAATTGAAAATAAAGCTAAGAAAATGCAACTATAATACTTAATAACTCAAAATACCAATAATTATCTGAGAATGCATCAAACATATACAGAAAGGTATGGAATTCAAATTCTGAAGCATGATTGTTTGACTAATCTGCCTAGCAA
The DNA here is from genome assembly GCA_029582605.1 of Solanum gracilifrons. NCBI lineage: Eukaryota > Viridiplantae > Streptophyta > Magnoliopsida > Solanales > Solanaceae > Solanum > Solanum gracilifrons. The sequence continues at coordinate 3,489 of JAJOOH010020597.1, read as the reverse complement.
GTATAATTCATGAAATACTGATAATTAACACAAGCTAGGGTTTCAAAGTTTTATATATGGGACTATACCAATTCTCCAAGAAACATGTAATTAACATCATAGAAACTATAGCAACTAAATTCTAATGGATCCCTAAGATTTAGGAACCCTAGGTTGACAGTTTATGGAGAAGATGAAGAATTGATTGAATTTTAGGGACCAAATGGGTGAAAGGAACCCACTAGTGAAATCCCACATACCTGGTGGAGAAAATTATGGAGAATTCCTTTGGATTTCGGGGATGAACTTGAAGGAGACCTCTGCTTGTTTTTGAGAGAAAACTTTCGCTTCTTTTTCTTCTTTTCTTTCTAAGTTAGATGATTTTAGGAGAATGCATATTTTAGGTAGTTTCTAACTAGATTACTAGGCTAAGATAAAGTAAAACGACATAGTTCAAGTATCAAACGACATAGTTTAAGTACCTAACACATAGGGGAAAAGACCAATAGGACCCTCACTTAAAATTGACGAAGTTACTGTCAAAATGAGCTTCACAAGCCGTCTAAGACATCATGTCCCGTCTAGTGGACCGTGATGTTGCCCTATCTAACAGGGCTTCACAAAAATGAGCATTACTTTTTACTCTGGGCTCCAAATTAGAAAAATTGGTGGCATTGGAAAGATGATTGAAAGACCTTTAATTTAATAGGTCGTGGGCCACCTAATCCATGTTATGCTAAAATATGTGATCATTTCAAGTTGAGAAAAAACTCAAAAACTGATAAGTCAATTTCATGGATGACTTCACGTCGGTGTGAGGCTCCAGGATTTTTCTAGGCATCTGTGGTCCTTCACAGTGACCTTGGGGTGCATCCTCACTGTCTATGTCACCATGGGTCGTCTAAAGCACCGTCTAGGTGACTTCTTACTAGGGGCAATCCTAGATGGTCTTATGATTCCCTTGATAGATTGCGGACCCCTACATGACCTATCTAGGGTTCCATGGTCCATTTTGATTTCGCGAACTTTCCTGTTTGTCCTTTGTCACCCTCTTTTGAACTCCCTGGTGTTATAATATCTGCCCCTTGGGATCATTCATCCTCAAATGAAGACTAAACACGCTAAATTAGGAGGGAAAGATCGGCAATCCTTACCAACTTAGTACTAGAAACTGATGTCTAACTGAATTGAGTCCTATCGATATGAAAACATACTAAAATGCAAGAATAGTTGAGGGAACATGATATTGAGAATGAATTACACAAGAGTAAATTGAGAGACCAGAGAGGAACTATTACCTCAAGCTGAAACTGATTCAGAGGAGAAGAGGTGAGGGTACTTGGCCATCATGGCTGCTTGAGCTTCCCAAGTAGCTCCAGTATAGGCCGATTCCTCCACAAAGCCTTTACTGAAGCAACTTTCTTATTTCTAAACCTATGAACCTGACGATCAAGAATCTCAACTAGAACTTCCTCATAGGTAAGGCTATCATTCACATCCATACTCTCTAAAGCCACAATCTATGCTGGATCACCCACACACTTCTTCAACAAGGAAATGTGACAGACTGGATGAACCCCTGCTTATTCTGCTGGTAACTCTAACTTATAAGCCACATTACCAACCCTTTTAAGGATTTTTTAAGGACCGGCAAACCAAGGACTAAACTTCCCTTTCTTGACAAATATCATCATCCCTCTCATGGGTGAAAATCTCAGGAAACCCAATCATTGATTTCAAACTCTAACTCCCTTATCCTCACATTTGCATAGGACTTTTGACGACTCTGAGATGTCCTTAGTCTATCTCTGATGAGTTGAACTTTCTCCATAACCTCATGAACCAAATCTGGCCCAATCATATGTGCTTCACCTACTTCAAATCAACCAACCATATACCTGCATCTAGTCCCATACATCTCCTCATAAGGGGACATTTGACTACTGGAATATAAGTTGTTATTATAGGTGAACTCTATGAGAGGTAGGTGATCATCTGAACTACCCTAAAAAATGATCAGACAAGCTCTCAACATGTCCTCTAAGGTCAGAATGGTACGCTTTGCCTGACCATCCTTCTGGAGATGAAATTTTGTACTCAGATATACCTGATTACCAAAACCTTTCGAAAATAATCTCCAAAAATGATAGGTAAATTGGGTACCTCTATCCGAAATGATAGATAAAGGAACCCCATGCAACCTGACTATCTCAGTGATGTAGAGTCTAGCATAATCCTTCACCGAATTTGTAGTCTTGACTGTTAAGAAGTGAGTTGACTTAGTGAGTCTGTTCACTATCACCCAAATAGGAGTCATGATGTCTCTGAGTAAGAAGTAAACCTGTAATGAAATCCATGTTTATCACTTCCCACTTCCACCTAAGAATGCTAATCTCCTGATTCATACCTCTTGGGTTTTGATGTTCTACTTAACCTGTTGAAAGTTAGGACACGTAGACACAAAAATATACAATGTCTCTCTTCATGCAGTTCCACTAATTGACTTCTCTTAGATCATGATACATCATAGTGGCACCCAGATGTGTCACGAATCGAGCTTACACCCCAGAAGTAACACGGTGTACAAGACTTCGAAAAGTCTCATACAAGCCTCATAGAATTCATAACATTCGATATAAGGAAAATGGTACGGAATTGAAACTTTCTTTAAAATCATACAATCAAAATACTCATTAAAAACATTCGAAAATAGCGGAAGTCTATTATCTCACATGGCCATCTAAAACAACATCTTGAAAACTAAAGTAGGGACACAACCCTTTACAATCGAAAGACTAACAATTGTCTATTACATGAAAGAAAAGAAACATCTAAACACTTATCCTCAATCTATGAGGACATACCACTTTTGCCTGGGAAGAATCTCAAATTCAAGCTTCAACTAGAGAGAATCAAATCGAGTACTAATCCCTACACTTCATAACGGTAAAGAATATGGGTTAGAACAATTAAGTACTAAGTATGATAGCCATGCAAAAACATGCTAAAAACGGACATTTCATTTGAAAGTCATGATATATGCCATTTTGATCAAACTTCATGAACATAAGCATAAGAGGCATAATACAAGACATAATCAACATACAAGTCATTTCTTCACATTATGGCATAATCAACATATAAACCATTACCTTCACATTAAGCCTTCACCTGAAGTAACCCTCAAGCTATACTTTGTGCAATGTATGGATAGCGTCCCATAAGGCTGGCAAACGGACCGGTTTTTGTCCGGTCCGATCCGGTTCAGGTCCGGTTCCCGTACCGGTAAGACCGGTACCGGTTGAACCGGTAAGGAACCGGTCTTATAGTTACCGGAACCGGTACCAAAACGGAACCCGGATTTTTATTCGGTTGATCCGGTTCGGTAAGAACCGGTTCCGGTCCGGTAAAACCGGTTCAACGGTCAATTTAATTTATTTTTTTTAATTTTTTTTTTTTAAAAATGTGAACGTTAAGAGCCGTTGGGCCCTTTTAGACGTTGGGCTGGGG
>JAJOOH010020596.1:0-35126 GCA_029582605.1 Solanum gracilifrons | reverse complement strand
TTATGTCGGTTATTAGTAGCTCCCACAGTTCAGTCATACTCTATTGCATTGACCATATTTCAGTACAGTCAGTATTCAGTCTCAGCATGTTATAAATTGGTCATTGCATTCAGTTAGCTCAACATTCAGTAGATATATCATGTTCAGATTATATCATTGCTTTATGGCTTTGTTCAGTAATATGTTATTTCAGCTTTACTCTATCATGTATGCTCAGTACCTTTCAAGTATTGACGCATACGTGCGCTACATCTTCTCGTGATGTAGGTTCAGGTTCCAAGCATCCAGATCACGCTTAGATCGGTTCTCGATCTCCAATTCAGCAGCATCAATGGTGAGTCCTCATTCTTCGAGGACAATAGTCATGTCATCTTTCAATTTTCAGTCTTTTAGTTTCAGATTTTCTAGACTTAGTTGGGGAATGTCCCAGCACTTCTAGTCAGTTTATAGGCTTATTTCAGACATAGTTAGATTCAGCTTAGTATTGAGTTAATATCTTCTTTGTATTAAACTCATCAGTTTTTATTTATCTCAGTTATAGTATATGGGTATTCCCCATTCTTTCATGTTATTTATGATTTAGATTCCGCATCAGTTTATTTTCTTTAGTATGCTCATGATCATGGAAACATGGTTAGCTTGGGATCACTTGTGATCCTAGGTCCCGTGTCTGCGTCTCGGGTGTAGCTTGGGGTGTGACAAATAAGACTCAAATAATGCTTGCAAATGCCATGGTGATATCTGTCATTGTGAACATGATGGATTCTACAAGCTTCAATCTCAATTCGAAGATATGAACATGTTCACTATCACTGCTGATAATGTTATTGAACTTCTAAAAGAAGTCATGGATAATATTCTCCGTGAAAAAAGTTATTCAATTAGCTGCTAGTAAAACTAGTTCTTCACCTAGTATTCCTAATGATAAAAAGGTTAAAGAGGAATTTAATTATTCTGCTCCTTATTCTTTGTCTGAAGTTCATAATAGACTCTCTTCTAAACAAACTATGGTAATTCGTGATACCTCTTTTGATGATTTAGAAGGAGAAATTGAACAATTAAAGGAAGAGATTAAATATTTAAAACAAAATTGGATTATTTGTGATCATCGTCTTACTCAAATCGATTTTGTTAATAACAAAGGAAAAAATAAGGTTGATGAATCGACTGTTGAAGAAAATACTCTTGCTACACTTCTGAATATTGATCCTAAACAAAACATGTTTTTTAGGAATGATGCAAATTGTTACAGCTTATAAATGTTATGTTAAATGTACTATATTAATTGATAATGCTTTTTCTATAACTGACATATCTATTATTGATAGTGGCGCTGATGTGAGTTGCATTCAAGAAGGTCTAGTGCCTACTAATTATTTTGAAAAAGCAACTCATATGGTGAAATCTGCATCTGGTCATGCTTTAGATATAAAGTATAAATTATCTAATACTCGTATTTGCTAGAATAAAGTTTGTATTCCCCACTTCTTTTTCTTGGTAAAAAATCAGTTAAACCCTCCTATTATTCTAGGAACTCCGTTTATAAATGCGATTTATCCTTTTACCAATATAAATGCTAAAGGATTTTCAGCTACTTATAAAATTCAAGATATTAGTTATACTTTTATCACTGAGCCTATTTCTAGAGATATTAATGCTTTGATTGAAATGAAACAAAAGCATGTTGATTATTTACAACTTGAGATATTTAGTATGAATATATTCGATACTTTGAAATCTACTAAAGTACAGGAAAAGATTAAACTCATTTCTGAACAAATGGCCATTGATATTTGTGTTGATCATCCCAGTGCTTTTTGGAATCGAAAAAAGCATATTGTGACTCTTCCATATGAAGATGATTTCTCTAAGGAAAATATTCCTACCAAATCCCGTCCTTGTCAGATGAATAGTGAATTGATCGAATTTTGCAAAAAGGAAATTGATAATTTATTACAAAAGGGTTTGATAAAACCTTCCAAGTCGCGCTGGTCCTGTACTGCATTTTATGTTAATAACGCAGCAGAAAAAGAACGAGGTGTTCCCAGGTTAGTCATAAATTATAAACCTTTAAATAAATATTTAAAATGGATCAAATATCCTATAAATTATAAACCTTTAGAAATGCATATAAAGCATTTAGACATTTTTAAGAAAATAGTTATTCAAAATGGTTTGGTGATTTCTAAACCAAAAATGAGTCTTTTTCAAACAGAAGTTAGATTTTTAGGTCATTTGATTTGTCAAGGGAAAATTACTCCTATACAACAATTTATTGAATTCGCATCAAAATTTCCCGATGTTATTACAGATAGAACGCAATTGCAGCGATTTCTGGGAAGTTTAAATTACATTTTCCCCTTTTACAAAAACTTGTCTCGCGATTTAGCACCGTTATACGACAGGCTAAAAAAGGATCATAAGAAACCTTGGAATAATAGTCTCACTGAGTTGGTAAAGACTATTAAAGACAGAGTAAAATCATTGCCTTGCTTAACCCTTGCCAATCCTGCCTGACCCAAAATTGTAGAAACGGATGCATCCAATATGGGTTATGGTGACATATTAAAACAGGTCAACCCGCATGATAAAAATGAATACCTCATTTGGTTTCACTCAGGAAAATGGAGCGATGCTCAAAGAAAATATGCAACGGTAGCTCATGAAATGTTAATTATCGTTAAATGTGTTCTAAAATTTCAGGATGATCTTTATAATCAAAAATTTGTGATAAAAACATATGCTCGGTCAGTCAAATATATGTTTGATAAAGATTTTAAACACGACGCATCAAAATTAATGTTTGCAAGGTGGCAAGCACAACTAGCACCTTTTGATTTTGAAATTATATATAAGAAAGGAAGTGATAACTCTCTCCCAGACTTCCTATCAAGAGAATACCTTCAAAATGAGTGAATATAGTAGCTATTCCGAGGATGTTGATATTCCCATTTCTCTTTTCTTTACTGAAAAAAGATTGATTACTATTTTAAAGGTTCTTCCTCTCAATCGAGATCTAAAAGAACTTATTTGTTGGAAGATTATAGATGGAATGGTGATGGACCTTTTCCAGTCAATAAAATAAGCTAATACTTATTATGACGCTTATTGGGAATAAATCTCGATGCTTTGTTTGCAAGATGGAAAACCCTTGGGTAACTAAGGGAAGAGGAAAGGGCAATAACCCAAGAGGAAGGGGAAGATCTTCCCCGAGCTCATCGAGATCATCATATTGATCTTCATCAAACACTCTAATGATACAACACGGAGGAATGAGTTTATATAACTTAAATTCCAAAACGGAAGAGAAAGCCTCTTCCTCAATACATCTGGAAGATATTCCAGAAAATAATCCGTTATATGCTCAATTACAAGAGTATTTGACACAAAAGCAAAATAATACTTTTGCTTCAGTCGCTAAGGAAGATATTGATGATATCAAAACATATGAAAAGGTAGAAAAAAGAGAAATGATATTTCTCTTTGAAAACTCTGATATATAGAGACGAGAAGAGCCTTGGAAGATATTCCAGAGGTACTTACTTAATGGGCTTTATTTCCCGAGTAAGTCATACAAAACTCGAAAATATTATGAAACTCTGCTGATAAGCACAGGTGTTGAATTTCAACACTTTTCAGGATATAATACAAGCGAGAATGTTTATAACTTCTCAAAAATGATTATAAAACAAATCATTCATAATGAAGACTTGGGTATTTCCTCAATGACAGAAAGACAATTCAGTCTTAACAAAGTTATGGTGAACTTTACATATTGGGATTATATCCACGCTTTTAATAAAGTCCTCTGTTATAACAATGAAAGGCATAAGCATACTTGGTTCATAAAGGTATGTGCTAAGATATTTGTTAACCCTATACCAAATTGGTTTTTAAACTGGTGGTCATACCACGGGCCGACAATAAAAATATTGCCCGAACCATTTCTCAAATTATACAAAGAATGGGTCAAGATTTCTCCCGACCTAAATAAGTTAGACCATCAAGAACATATTTGTTATTTTCAACAAATTGAACATATATATTTCTTTATAGAATTTTCTGTTCCGTGGATTCACAAATGGGTTCCAGAGGTAGATTTTACTGAAGAACAGATCTCATGTTTATACAGAACCTATTTCAATAATTTTTGGGATAAGTTGATGAAGAAAGACCCGCAAACAAAGTCCATATACGGACAAGAACTGTTGGATTTAATTACTAAAACAATCCAAGATTATAAGTTAATTCCTGATAAAGGGATTATGACTGATGCTTCAACCTCAGTAATACACATGGCTAGAAGAATCTCTAACCAAGATGAAGAAGAGCAAGATGAAATGATTAATAAGTACTTAGAAGAAGTAAAGAAAAATCTTCTTCTAAAAATAACCAATTATGCAAGATCAGATTCATCGATGCGCAGTGAAACAAGTGAATATATGCACGAAGCGCAACCATTCGAAGAAGAAAGGTCAGAAGATACACTGAAGAAGGCTGAAGATTTTTTGGCAAAACTAAAAAATAAGATTTAGCAAATAAGCACTACCAACAGTAGATAAGCACTATCAAGTGGATGAACTGTTTGTAGGCCCCATATAAGGGACCCTTTTACTATTCCTAGATGCCTTTTATAAATCTATAAATAAGGGCATAAGAGGGAGAGGTTTAGAAACCACCTCTTCTTTCTACTTTCTCTCTCTCCACATTGTAATTTTTTTTCTAGTATTGTAAGCTTACCGGATTTTGGCCGGAGGAATAAAGTGTGCTGTTTGCTACAAGGTACTTCTTTATTTTTAGCTTTTATTTTTCTTCTGATTAAAGCCGTGACTATGTCCAGCTAATTTTTTTTTATCTATGCCGAAAGCTAACTTCAAATAGTATTTATATCATGAAAGATCTAGACTTTATCTAAATATGCATAAATTTATATATGGTTTCTTGACTTGGTTCCGAGATGGTGGTACAGTCAGATTCAATACAACAAGTTAGTGACTTTGTCTTAGTGACTTCGTCTAGCCAGCCGTGGTCTCAGCCTGATAAGGAGTTAAGTTAAAAGGACGCTTTATATCCGGTTAGAACTGCTAGACACATGGGCTCACTGACAATACGTATTTGAATCTTGACAGACCCTTTGCTTGGGTAAAAAGAGTAAATCCTTCCATACAGTCATTAAACAATACATAAATTTGTATATATTTCGATTCGATATTCTTAGAATTCGGATATTGATAAGCTAGATTGAAGATGACCGCGCGGACCATCGCCCGTCTTCGAGATCCTGTTTCGTTGGTAATTATAATTACATGAACAATAAAATTAGAAAGAGATTAACAATAAATACATAATTTTAAAAATTGTTTCTTCCAAGTGTTAATTCGGTGCTTAACCCTGTCCCCTTCATCTGCTTTTGGTCCTTCGTTTAATCTTGCCCCTTAATCGATTTGATTTTATTTTTGTGCATCTTCGTGTTTGAGCGAACTGAATTTGGTACTTTACCCTTATTTTGGGGGCGCTACTGACTCTATTTACAGGAGAAGATGAAAGCTCTCTACTGCGCTAGTATACATTCATTCATTGGAGAAGATGAAAGCTGTATTCACCTCGTCGTCCCAATCCCACTCGCTAAATCCGCTTAAACCCTTTACTCTCAATTTCACCTCGATCTATTCAAACTCAATTCCGATCTAATTCCTTCCCTTCTCTCAGCTGAATCATTTCTCAAACTTGTGTCAATAAATTGAGTTTGCAGATTTGCTGTATAAAATTATTATTATTATTATTGAGATGAAATCCAAAATAAAATGGGCAGCATTAGGAGGCCTGGTGTTATCATTTGCTTCATTGATTGTTCACTTGTTTCTTGCAAAGTCCACTGTTGATCTTGTACAATACACTGCTATTACAGTTTTTACTGAGGATTTAACTCCAACTTTAGCCACTTGGAAGGTAATCCACTCTTTCTACTCTTATTAAGATTCAATATAATGCTACATATATTGAATTTATTTGTTTGCCTATGCTTAATTGCTTATGTTTTGATAAAAGCTGATGATTTTATTGAATGACCCATGTAGAGAACATTACAAATTATCTATAAATAGCACCATTTATCGGTACTGATCAGAACTTCAAAGAGTTCAAAATGTAAAATGTTTGGAAACTTTGTTATCTATTGTTTCTAGTACTAATAATCTGGATATCTATTGTTTTGTTGTTAAAGAGTTTATATATGTTTTGACAATATAATGCTACATCTTTTTAGGGTCCTGCGTTTCGTAAGTTGTGGGGAAATGTGAAGTCATTGGAGCCCTTGCATCCTTATCCAAATCCAAGAAGTACATATTCTGGTAATCCTTGCAATTCTTTAGTTACTAGATTCACCACACATGCATTGCATGTATTTGCCTAGTGATGAAATTCATATATCGTTGAAACAATATTGGTTCTATATTTGCCCCAATATAACCATGGAATAATCTCCTTACTCTATTTGGCATATTTTATCCGTGCAATTCTGTGCATACTTTATTTCTTAGATCCATTGTATATGCAATAATGCTATATTTTAAGGATGGTTTCATTATAATCTAAATGAAGTGTTGGAACACATGTTTCCGGCTCACTGAAATTAAGTTTGCAAATGGTACTCCATTACGTCCTATTGACTGGCTGCCTTACTTGTTTTTCGTATTTTGTTGCTGGACAGTCATGTTGAACATCTTTTACAAAGTTCCTTATTAGTTCGGCAAATAATTTGTTGCCGAATTTTCTGATTAATTCTAAGTAAGTAATTGCGCTTGAATCAGCATTTGGAACCCGTAACTCTACACTATAGTGTTGTGGCCTTTCGACGTTGCATGGTGATTGCCATCTCGTCTCTCATTCAACCGAACCTGTGAATAGTGAATACAACCAATGAAAGTTTCATTAGTGTCATGTAACATTCTGTAAATAGTAATGGGCTGTTGTGGAAAGTTTTAGAGTTGGTTAGGAGGGTACTTGTGTATCAGCCAACAACCCATCCATTGTAATAGCTAACAACGCTTCTGTAGCTTTTTTCATTACCTTACTTGGTGTTATTGTAATATCTTTCTTTTCGGCCTTTATGACTTCACACCCTCCATTTCTGATGAGATTAGTTACTGTACAACATAAATATGTGAAGGGCTTTGGTTTTGTAATTTTGTGGATTGAAACTCGATAGGACTGGTGCTATATAATTTCCCCCCAAAAGGTAGCTTGCCTACCTTGTTTAAGTATAGTTCTAATGTTAGTTGTGGCAGTGAGGTTAAATAAATAATGTTGAACATATAATACATGGAGTGATGGAGTGTACCAGGAGCGCAAGTCTAGTGCTTTTTGAAACATTGTATGGATCAGCACACTACTCATGGAAAGAGTTGAAATCCCAAAAGCCCCTAGTTTGGAAAGAGCATATTAAGTGAGGAATCAACAAATATACTCTAAATATATTCTATAAGCACATACTGGAGGCTGCCTGATACCTTTATAGATTGAGACTTGCACGTCACATAAGCCTAGAATAGGTTGATTAACGTATGCGAATGTGTCAATGATATTACCTCGTCGTCAACTAAGATTATCATTTGAAAAATGCTCTCGTGCCTTGAATTCTTGTATGAAATTACCGAACCCTTTCAAATTACTAATACTCTCATCACCCAAACAACGGAATGTTTTGGTATCTTGTTAATTGGAACACTCTGCTTTGATAGTTCAGTTTCAGTTGCTATGTTTGCTGAATCTAGATGGTTAGAGGTACAGAGGGAATAGTGAGTAGCAATGTTAACTTAGGGCGTTTTTGTGTCTTAGTAGAATTAAAAAGAATCATAAAGTACATTTAAGCAATTTCATTAGCCTAATAACAGTGTGCTGCAAGTAGTTTTGTTAAATTTAGTGGAACATGTGAAACGGTTTACAGTATGAAGGGTCCGAGTATCACCTATGTTGAGAGCGCGTATGTTATAACCTGCGCGAAGTGGCAAAAGTAAGCATTCCTGGAAACTTAAAGATAGTGGAACTATATACAGGGGATAGAATGCGATGAAAAATGTTTGGGTGCGTCCAGAACTCCAGCGCCAAAAATAACAGTCCATAATCAATTTGAATGTTAATTTATAGAGTGTTGGATTTTTGAGGGGCGGTGTATCTGGAGCGGATGGAATATAGGTGTGGGAATAGATGTAATTTGCCGATAAACATGAGGATAAAACAAAGAGGGTGGAACTTAGTCACTTACAACTGTTAAAGGTGGCCGGAATTCAAAGCCAATTCCAATATTTGATTGTGTTTTCCAGGACCTGGAACAATGTTGGCCTGAAGTGCATAATTGTAAGTCGAATAATTAAGTGCAGATGAGGGCGTGCGAAACAAAGGCAGAACGTTGGTGTTAGAAGATGAAACATGCCATACCTTTTCGTTTTCTTCAGAAGTTGGAATCGTAATGGGAGGCGATGTTTGGCGTTTGGTGGGTATAAATAGAGGAAGGAGGGAGAAGTGATGAGTTGCATCTGTTGGGGATTATTTGAAAGCTTGCGATGGTTCAGATTGTGGGCGTTGGAAGAGGCGATGTTTCTCAGTGGAGTGTGCAGCGCGATGAAGTAGTGTGAAGGTTGAGCTGTTTTTAGTTAGGTGTTTTTTAAGTTAGGGGTATTTATGTAATTTAACTTTCAATTTATGGAGTTCTTTTAAAGTAAAATAGATTTACTGTTCTGAATAAGTCACACGATCCTGACTGGATTATGTATTTTTATGAATCCCTCTTTTATGCTCTTCTTTTACTTTACTTGCAAATATTTAATGATAAATTGCATAGTTGGAAACTCAATGAATATACTGCAACATAATGTGTTTTGTATAAAGCAAGAAATGAAGGCATAGGAGAGATGATCTATAGATACCATATTATTTTATATGTTACCAAATAATAGGAAATGAAAGAGTAACATATAAAATGGAATGGAGGGAATGTGCGCGCAAGTTGGCCTGGTCATCACGGTTCTCAAAAAGGAAAAAAGGAATGGAGGGAGTACCATATTTTACTAAAGTTTAACGTGCTGTTGCTTTCTAGGTTACAGAGGTATAGAGTTTACACTTGGCAGTTATGGTCTACACTTCTAGTTACTTATAGGTTGGAGACTCTGGTCCAGGCTATCTGGGAATTGAAATTGACTTGCTGCCTTCGCCATTTTAAAGTTATTTGTGTTTTTTTAACAACAATGTTAAGTACCTCCATCATCGGTTGAAACTGATTCTCTCTTTTCACCTATTTTGTCATGGTTTCAGTGGCTGTTGAACAGAACAATGGCTTCATCTATGCAAAAATATCTGGTAGTTTTGAGAAGATTAGGAACTCGGTATGCTCATTTTATTGTTGAAAAGACTTTTACCCTTTTTGCACCAAATTGTTGAGTGAAGAGTTCCTAACAGGTTATCCTTTTCTCATAGATTGTTGATCTGGTTGCCATATCAAGACTTCTAAATGCCACACTGGTAATTCCAGAGATTCAAGAAAGTGCTCGTTCAAAAGGCATCAGGTCCTGGTTAATTTGACTTAAAAAATAAGGAGGATTTTTGTGATGCTTTATTTACATTCCTGAATTTTAAATTATATCTAATTTTTGCAGTTCCAATTTCAAGAGTTTTTCATACCTCTATAATGAGGATCAGTTTATAGCAGCCTTAGCAAATGATGTCACAATTGTGAAGAGTCTGCCACCTATCTTGAGGGAGGCTAGGAGACGGAAAGAGTACCAAATTTTTAAGCCCAAAAGTTCTGCTTCTCTAAGATTTTATACGTCTGAAGTTTTACCTAGATTGAAGAAAGCAAAGGTCATTGGACTAATATTGACAGATGGAGGATGTCTACAGGTATGATTTTTTAGCCCAGTTTCAGGGCTTAAGCACACTGTTGACAACACTGCTTCGCTCATCATCTTTACATCTAGGGACAAGTATATCTGGAGGTCGACGCTGCACATGAACAAACCATCTCAAGCAACCTTTTGTTTTATTCTTAATATGTACTACTTGCATTATTTGGATAATGTTGTCATTTTTAATCTTGTATGACTTCACATCCATTTTAGCATTCACATGTCCGCATTCATTTAAATTAGCTGCCCAACATTCACTCGCATAACCTCCGGATTAAGAATATTTCATTCTTATTTTCTTAAGAGGAGAGTTTAACATGATCATTACTGATATTTCCCTATTTAATTTTTATGTGCCTAATGCTTAGTTTGTATTGGCCTAAAATGACCAGCTAATCAAGTTCTATTTCTTGTCAGTCTGCCCTTCCTTCTAGCATGGTTGAGTATCAAAGGCTTAGATGTCGCGTGTCATTTCATGCCCTTCAATTTCGCCCAGAAATTGAAGCTCTTGGAAAGCTCATGGTGGAAAGGTAAGGAATTGAAATTTTTGTACTCTGTATTTGCCATCTTTTTTTTTTATCAAGATATTTGCCATCTTAGTTATTATCATCTTAGGACTTAGTGTTTTTTGAACTAAAAGGGTTTGTATCTGGTAATTGGTAGCTAATATTTGATTTAAAGAATTTGTTCTCATATTTTTTTCCAGTTCATAAAAAAATATTGTTTTAAAAATTTTTTAACTTACGCACCCAAGGGTGCAGCCTAGTGGCCAATGAAGTGGTTGAGAGCCATGAGGTCTCAAGTTCAAATCCCAGTGAAGACAAAAAACAATAGAGGGTTCTTCCCATCTGTCCTGGCTTTGGTGGATAGAGTTACTTGGTACTTGTTGCTGGTGGGATGTGACAGGTATCCTGTGGAATTAGTCGAGGTGCGTGAAAGCTGGTCCGGACACCATGATCATCAAAACAAAAAAATAATAATTTATAACTTACCACCAGTACTGAAGAATGTCTAAGCTTATACTTTTTAGGTTGGAAAGACATGTTTGGTGAAAGTGTAATTTTTTCATTCCTTAAAGATCACAATGTCCTGGAAGATGAATCTTACTGATATGCTTGTTTAGATCTAAGTTGCACTAAGGGTTGAAGGACATCACATGTAATGTTTCCGAAAGCAAAAATCTAAGAGAAAATGACGATGCATGAAAGTTTTAGGGAAAAGGGAGAAGCGATGTTAACCCATTTCTTAAATGAAATGCACAATCTATCAAAAATACAAGCCCCCAGGCTTTGGTGTAGTGGTAAGAGCACCATGTGTGATATGTAGGTTTGGCGCACGTCACAGGTTTGTTTGTGCAGACAGAAGTCTGGTATTTTAGTAGAGAAGGGTAGAGGGGCAGGTCCTTTATCCACCGAGTTTCGAACCATGAGCCTCTGGTCCTCTGGAATTTCTCAGTTATCTGGAAAAAGATGTTTATCGGAAAATATAAAAAAAGACCTAATATATGAATTTGGTACTGATAATATCAAAATGCAATTAAAACTTGTATGTTCAACTCCTCAACTCTAACATCATTTAATCTATTTTCAAGATGGCCACAGAAAGACAACTTTCATTACAAAATTGACTCTCAAGATACAAATGATCAACCATAAAGTGGATAACTTCAATTGGAAATTGATGGGCACCTTATAATTGATAAACCATAAAATGGAATGAATATGTAATCTTCAGTTTCATATCAAGTCCTCCAGTAATTTACTAACTACATTTACAGAGCAGAAGAGAGAAGCAAATAAGACGCCTAGAATCAATAGTTGCAGGAGAAAATGACCACATACTAGAAGATAAAGAAAGATTCATTGTTTGAGATGAAAAAAAAATCTTATTAAAGGAGGTTGCATTATGGTAGTATTAGAAGATGTCGGGTCACAAATTCGAGAAGAAAAAGAAGATAATGATGAGAAAGAGGATGCCGAAGCACACATGGAGTGGAGCTCTACTATTTAGCTCTCAAGATCCTTAACTTTTACCCCCCTTTTCTCTTGTCGTCTTTTCCTACTCTAAAATCAGATTGAATGCCTATGTTAGGTCTACTTTGTGTCTCATTAAAGTATGAAGGCAATAACTATTTAGCACTCAAGATCCTTAACTTATACCCCCCTTTTTCTCTTTTTGTCTTTTCCTACTCTAAAATCAGATTGAATGCCCATATTAGGTCCACTTTGTGTCTCATTGAAGTATGAAGGCAATAACTATTTGCTTCACATGACTGTCACTTTGAACAATGAGCTGATACTTTTAATAATACTAATCTTATTGACGCTGCAAAGGTTGAAGCCATTATTATGTTAAGTAAGATCAGGTGATGACCTTTAGTAACACTAATCATACTAATACTGGGAAGGTTGAAGTCGTTATAATATTTACGGTGAAAATTTTGTTTGGTGAATGTATGGACTTATTTGGTGGGACCATACATGTTTCTTATTGCATAAACAAGTTGTTGTATGGTGTGGAATTCGATTCTCACAGAAGACAGTCTGAGAAGGAGGAATTAGATTGTTGTGAGTTCACATTGCAGATGCAAAAAAGATGAAGAATGTGCAGATTACTAACTGTTGCATTGTAGAGCAACTTCACAAGTATTGGCAGTGGTATTCTTCATAATATATCAATTGGGTTCTACTTAATAGTGTGCTACTCAGTTGAAGAATAAGGAAGTACAGTGACTGAGAGGAAAGCAGTGTGGAAAGCTAGTCCACTGTGCATTTTTTGAACATTTGGTATGAAAGGAATAGGAAGTTGGTTCAACACTATGAAGAAGAGCTCAAGAAATATGAAAAAGTAACTGCCCCCAAGGCCTAGCTCAAGTGGCAAAAGGTGGAGGATTTGTGGCTTAGGTCGCAGGTTCAAGCCCCACACCATGCAAAGCGAATCCCGGTATTTAAGTGGAGAAGGGTAGAGGGGCAGGCCCATTATCCACCGAGTTTAGAAGGCTGTGATTGGTCCAAAGGGCGGGTCACAGACGGATTTCTCGGTTATCAAAAAAATAAAAATAAAATGAAAAAGGAACTTGCTTTTTCATGTATTTTAATTTGAGGAAAGAATATCTTTCATGTAGATAGTTGGATAGGCTTGACAGAACATCAAGTCTAGCCTACATACTCACCTTATATTTTTAGATGTGCCCTTGGTTTTAACAAAGAACAAATTTGTATGGTACTGGTGAAAGACATAGCTAAACAAGTTAGTTCAACTTAGCACCAGATTTCTGATTTGATTCAATTACTAGTTTACCAGTACAAAAAAAGGATAGATATTTTCATAGGGACTAGGCAGTTGAGAGTTCTGCTTGGCTTGCTCAAAATTACCCACTTAGACTTAAATACACACATTTTCGCTGGCTTTTTGGTGCAGCATGGTGGGTATACATGAAGTGGATACTTTAATAGACTTTTCCCCATCATTACATGTGCAGTAAACAAATTGAGTATTTGTATCTTCCCTAATGCAAATTTCCAGCACTTGGTGCTGGTCAGTGAACAAAATGAAATTACATGTGAAATGAAAGTTTATCTGATCAACTTCTTGCCTCTTTCTTTTACCTTTTCTTTTTGGGTTGCATGGAGAGTTTTTGTTTCTCTTGTCAACAGATGATAAAAATATTTATTTCTCTCTGCAGGTTACGAGCTTCAGGTCAATCTTACCTTGCCTATCATCCTGGACTTAAGAGAGATGCCCTAGCCTATCATGGTTGTGCTGAAATATTTCAGGTTCCTAACTTTTTCTTTATCTATGTACTCTCTTAACCTGATAGGGGTTACATCCTACTTGGAATGTCTAATCAGTACATCTCCGCTTGAAAATGGAATAATTTTGGTATATTCATATTAGCACAACAAAGACATATCCGTCTTCAAATTGTGGTGTGGGTGCCAACGTTGAGAACAGGGGATGATACATGACAAAACAAGGTTATTTGGTTCACATGTGTAAATATAAGTTAGTGCAAGTGTCATGGGCTTTCTCTTATCTTGTAGCTAGTATCAACTCTAGCTTGTGTTCTTGAATTACCTTCCGTTCTTGTGTTCTTGGGAAATGCAAGAATTGTGCATGAGGATCTGATGGTCCTAAAGATTCCACAAACAGTTACAATTGCCAAGACCACTCTACATTGATGAGAATCTGGGATTAGAATCAGCAGCATATTCTTATTCCCTACATAATATGCTTGGTTCAAACAAGTCTTCAAATCAAAAAGGTTTGATTGAACCAATGGGAGGGGAAGAGAAAGGGGGAAGGGGACCTGTTAAGTTTACTTAAAAAGAAGGATTTATCATTGCCACATCCTTTTTGGCATGACAAGAGCGAGTGGATGAGAATTGAGATTTACTTCTTTCTTTTTGTCCAATTCTGGAGGTGTTTCTCCTCTCTTTGCTTCATTACTTCATAACCATACTAAGAAATTGATCCGAGTTTTGCCCAGCCCCAAATGATCAATCAAATAGATTAACTAAGGCAAAAGGACTAATCGGATGCAAGTGTAGCAAAGGGAAAGAATCCCAAGTGTTGAATCCCACGGAGAATAAGCACAAATAACTTCTAATAGGATTATCACCCTACTTCCTAAAACCAAACAAGAAACAAGGATGGATTGAGAACTTAAATAAAAACAAACTAAACAATAAATTAAATGGATTAACGTATGGAGCATAAGGCAATCTGGTTAAATTGGGGAGTGTTTACTACAGAAAAAAGAGCAGTCAGGATCTGGGTCAAGGATTTGAGGGCTCAAGCTTGCAGCACCAGTGGCTTTGGAGATTCATTATGGAAGATGGGGCTTTGTTGAAGGAAGTTATTGTTATGACATATGAGCTTCTCAATTCCTGAATTGCCAAGCAATCACAGTTTTCTATTATTTTTGGCATCTGGAAACATTTGAGAGCATAAGTGAACTCTTTTTGGCATAACACTTCTGAAGCTGTTGGCAATGGCATAAAAGCTAGTTTTTTTGGATAGATACATGGCCTGGTCAATAACCTCAAAAGGAGCAATATCCACTCTTTTCACTGTGGCGCAAGACTATGAAGCCACAATTTCAAATTACAGATCAGACCACTGATGAAAAATCATTTTTAGGCGGCATATAACTGATTGAGAAATAGTCTCTGCACACTAATTTCCAATGCCCCTCCTTCAACCTTCCTTTTCTTCCACAAAATCATAATGTCAGTTATTAAGGTGGAAAGTTCTGAATTATTCCTTCCATTCTATTTCCTGATGCTTCTGATTTTGTGGCCTCACATGCTATATTTGGATAATCTTTCATTTCTCAACCTGTCTTTTCAAGTATAGGTGTGGCTAAATTGTCATTCATTTGAATCGTTTGAGAAAAACTGAAAATGAAAAAAAGTGATTATGACTGTAGTTCTGGACCATGAAGTGAGTTAATCATTCTATTGATGGGTATATAAAAGAGAAGGAAAAAGAAATAAAAGAAGGGGAGAGAAAGAGGCAATATTAGCAGTGTGAAGCAAGGGAGAGTATTGCTGCAGTTAATCTGTTGAGCCTAACTGGTCTAATGAACCTAATGATGCCTTTTCCTTTTTAAAGAACAATTGATATCAGGGGGTACCTTTACATGGAGAAAAGGAGACAGGCAAGACGTAGCAGCAAAACTGGATAGGTTCCTATTCTCATAAGAATGGGAAGTATCCTTCAAGAAAATAAAGCAAACTATTATGCCTAGAATCACTTCTGATCACATTCTGCTGCTACTCGAATGTGGAAACTGGGAGAGGTCATTATCCTATTTTAAATTCGAAAATTGGTGGTTGCAAACTGAGAAATTCAATGCAAGAGTTAAGGGGTGGTGGGATTCTAAATCTTATACAGGAAGACCAGATTACATTCTAGTTTGCAAGTTGAAAGCCTTCAAAGTGAAGTTGAAAGAATGGAGCAGAACTGTTCAAGGCAACCTAGGCCTACAGAAACAAAACATTTTAAACCAACTTTCTGATTTTGATGTGAACCAGGATCAAAGATGCTTATCTGATGATGAGTCTTTTCTAAGAGCTGTTCTAACAGTAGAATTGGAGGAGGTGGCAAAAAGGGAGGAAGTGGCATGGAGGCAAAGATCCAGGGCTGTATGGTTTAAAGAGGGGGATAAAAACACAAAAGTTTTTTCACAAAACAGCAAATTGTCGCAAAGATACAACAACATTGATAGTCTTTTGATCAATGGGACTACTGTATCTGAGCCAGCAGTGATCAGGGAGGAGATCATAGGTTTCTTCTAAAACCTTTATAGAGAGAATGAGCACTGGAGACCTCAGTTCAACCCCAGAGATCAAGCTATGTTGAATGAGGAAGATAACTTATTGTTGCAAAGTCAATTTGGAGAACAGGAGATCAAAGAATATGTGTTTGCTTGTGCAGGAGATACGGCCCCTGGCCCAGATGGTTTTACTATGGCATTTTTCATACATTGTTTGGAGGTGGTGAAGACAAATGTAATAGCAGCCATTCAGAATTTCCATGGTCAAGGTTACTTTGAAAAAAAGCTTAAATGCTACTTTCATTACTTTGATCCCTAAAAAGATGGATGCATCAGAATTGAAGGATTTTAGGCTCATTAGTCTGATTGGCAGCATCTATAAAATCATATCCAAGATCCTAATAGAAAGGCTTAAGAAAGTGATGTTTAAGTTGGTGGATAAACATCAACTAGCTTTCATTAAGG
Organism: Solanum gracilifrons; assembly: GCA_029582605.1. Classification (NCBI taxonomy): domain Eukaryota; kingdom Viridiplantae; phylum Streptophyta; class Magnoliopsida; order Solanales; family Solanaceae; genus Solanum; species Solanum gracilifrons. The sequence continues at coordinate 18,482 of JAJOOH010020596.1, read as the reverse complement.
GTAGGCAGATCATGGATGCCATTCTTATTGCCAATGAAATGTGTGGATGTGAGGAACTTAACAAAGTCCTTGGGATCCTATGTAAGTTGGATATAGAAAAGGCTTTTGATCATCTCAACTGGAACACACTTGAGAGGATGGGTTTTGGAAATAGGTGGATAAAATGGTTAAAATACTCTGTGTTCTCAGTATTAATTAATGGTACCCCTTTTGGGAGAGATCCTCTTTCCCCTTTCATTTTTATACTTGCTATGGGAGGATTGAGTGATACGTTGAAAACAGCACAATCAAACAATAAGATCAAGGGCTTCTGGACGAATAATAGTGATACTCTGGGCTTAAATGTCTCCCACTACTTACAGTATGCAGATGACACTTTAGTGTTCTGTGGTGCAGAGCAAGAGCAACTAAAGCATCTAAGGGTCATTTTTATTCTGTTCGAAGCTATTTCCGGATTACACATAAACTGGGGAAAAAGTTTTGTCTACCCAGTGAATGAAGTTGAAGTTCCAGATATCAATGGTCTAGCTAGTATCCTAGGAGGTACTACCTATCTAGGGATGCCTCTGGGAGCAAAAAGTAAATCCAAGAATATATGGAATGCAGTGGTGGAAAAATGTGAAAAGAAGCTGGTAAATCGGAGAAGCCAATACTATCTTTGGGTGGAAGATTGACTTTAATCAATAGTGTGCTTGATGCTGTGCCAACTTACATGATGTCATTATTTCCTTTGCCAGGGTGTCTTAAAGAAGTTCGACTCCATCCGGAGGAACATTTTATGGCAAGGAAATGGAGAGGGGGAAAAGAAGCATCACTTGGTGAAATGGGATGCTGTCATCAACAACAAAAAATGAGGAGGAATGGGTATAAAGCACCTCAAAGTACAGAACCAGAGTCTTCTCTTGAAGTGGCTATGGAGGTTTGTCTCTGGAGAACAGAGTTTGTGGACAGAAGTTATAGCTTCCAGATATACAATGAAAGACCTATGGATTACTAAGGAAGCTACAAGCCCTTATGGGGTAGGTTTATGGAAAACAATCATGATCTAGTGGCCTAAAATATGGAGAAATTCAAGGATTCAAATAGAAAACGGAAGGAGGGCATCATTCTGGAATGATGTGTGGGTTGATCAATACCCTGTGAAACAGTTGTACCCTGTGATCTACAATCTGAACCAACAGAAGGCGGCAACAGTAGCAGATGTCATGGACAATCAAGGATGGCACCTCTCTTTCAGGAGAAGGTTGAATGACTGGGAAATAGACAACCTCACAGATTTCTTCAATTCTTTGGAGCATACCAATAACCTTGACACAAATGAAGACAGTCTACAATGGTTGAGAGCCAAAAATGGGAAATTCACAGTAAAATCAGCTTACAAACACCTTGATAGGTCAGCTGCAATGCTCTTATCATGGCCTTGGAAGATGATATGGAAGTTAAAGATACTCCACAAGGTGGCTTGTTTCACCTGGTTGGTAGCCAGGCAAACAATACTAACTCAGGACGATCTAATGAAAAGGGGAAGGGAATTATGTTCCAGGTGTTTTTTTTGTGAAAGAGAAACAGAGACAACAAACCATCTCTTCATTCGCTGTAGAGTGACACTGAAATTGTGGCATGCGTTTTTTAACTTGAGGGGTATCAGTTGGTCCATGCCAAGGCATACATCAGAAGCCCTAACAGGATGGAATAGAGAAGGAAACATGTCAGGCCATAAGGAGAGATGGAAGATTGTCCCTGCTTGCATCTGGTGGACAATATGGAAGGAAAGGAACCAGAGATGTTTTGAAAACAAGAGCATCCCTTTCCGCTTGAAACTGAATTGCCTTATAAACTTTTATTTTTGGTGTAACTATGTACTCCCCAGAAAGGTGGAGGATATTACTCACTTTTTAGATAGTTTAGGAGGAGTAAAGGTGATAGACATATTTGGTTTTGCTAACTTTAACTCCTGATGTAATTACTACTGATACACTATTGGTGTGCTTTGTCTATAAAATGTTGAACTTTCTCAAAAACAACAGCAACTGATATCATGACACCTGTAATATATTGCTTTCTCTTGGTGTAGGATGTTCACACAGAACTTATACAATACAGGAGGGCCCAGATGATTAAACAAGGAAAAATCAGTGAAGAACTTAATGTTGATTCACATGCTCGGAAGAGAAATGGATCGTGCCCACTCATGCCAGAAGAGGTGCTTTTTGAATTCTCTTTAAATCTTCATCAAAAGTTTATTCATTTGGCTCAAAGTACAGTTTTTATAAGTAACTTTATACAATATATTACATTTTAAGTTACCTTTTGATGCAGAGACTTTTTAGATAGCATCCATGCAGTGCACATTTTTTCTTCTTTTTTTTGCTAATTAGTGCATTTTGTTTCCATCTCATAGTTTAATCTCCAGTTCAAACTTCTTTAAATACAGTATAAGGGTCTTCATGTTCCTAGATTTACTTTATGATCTGGATTCTTTTCTCACAACTAGGAAGAGATTTTTTTTGTTTTGAAAAAGAATAACTAGGAAGAGATTTTGTGAGTTCCTTATTTGCTTGCCAATTGATGCAGAGATGAGATATTAAGGCACTGTAAAGATCAAAGCAGTTTTTTTATCGGTAAAATAAGAAGTATTATTCATGTAAAAATAATAAACAACATATAGATAATGCTCTTACAGGTTACATTCAAAAAAGAGAGTAGGACTTTAAAAAAAGTATAGTTAGTTTAGCCAATGAATTTGCTGCTAATAGTTTAAGATGTCGGGATATACACCTGCTAGCTATCTTCTATATCGGTGAATAAATCAAGATTGCCTTAGGCTGAGATATCAATAGCTTGTTTCTGGAGATATTTTCACAGAGGAGCTGCCGATAATTCAAACCCTCTTTGTTGTTCATTGATTGAGCTTGGGAAGGTTGATGCAAATGCTCTCTAGTTATAAGCCCAGGTTCTTTCGTTCACAGAATTGCATGTTCTGTTTTTTCTCAAAAGAAAAAAGAGAGTTAAATACCTCAAAACCCTGTTAATTATTCATGTTCTGTTAGTTTAATACTTAAACCATCGGGTGTTGCTGTTACCCCTAGAACTATAACATTTCCTAAGTAAAACCTCCCTGCAGTCGTTCTATTTCTTAATTCTTCATACATTTTTGCAAATTTAGGTTGGCCTTCTGCTTCGAGCCATGGGTTATCCACCTAGGACAAGAATATTCCTATCAGGTTCTGAAACCTTTGGCGGACAACGGGTTATGATTCCTTTACGCGCCATGTACACCAATTTAGTTGATCGTACTTCTTTGTGCAGCAAAACAGAGCTAGCCAATTTAGTTGGCCCTGAAACCCCCCTTATTCCTGATCCTGATCAGCTTTTACCAGTAAAAAGTCCAAATCAACTAAAATCAGAATGGGACAAGTCTGGGCCCCGCCCAAGGCCTCTACCACCTCCTCCTGATCGACCTATTTATCGACATGAAAAAGAAGGCTGGTATGGGTGGGTTGCAGAGAAAGATAAGGAACCAGAACCTTCTCTCAATGATCAGAGGGAGCAAGCACACCGACTGCTATGGGATGCTCTTGATTACATAGTCTCGGTGGACGCTGAAGTTTTTTTCCCTGGTTTTGACAATGATGGTAGTGGGCCTGATTTTGCTAGCTTGGTGATGGGACACCGACTTTATGAGATGGCATCTGCAAGAACATTTCGGCCAAACAGGTAAAACTAACAACAGTCCTGGTCCTTTCTTTGTTTGGTGTTTACTATTTCTTTTTATTTACCATCACTTTCTAAAATGTATCTTGTATATGCAGGAAATATCTTGCAGAGCTCTTTAATACTACCGTCGATCATCTTTATTATCCACCTCGTAATTGGACTTTTGCTGTCAGAGAACATCTCAACAAAAGCTTGGCAGAAGAGGGCCTTTTGAAGGAATCTAATCTATCAAAAACAAAGTTTTTCCTCTCTCACCCTATTCCAGAATGCTCATGTTCAACTGTCAAGGCTACTGATATTGTGCATTCAGGAAAGAACAACTATCTCCATCTGCTGTTTGAAGGGCAGGATGAGTGCCCCAAATGGATGCAACAACTAAGAACTCAAGAGGCTAAAGCTGATGAAGTTGATTCTCAAGAAGATGAGACTGATTTAGATGGGCTGTCAGAATCCGAAGGATACAATGGAACTGATGCAATTCCATCTCTGGAACAGGATGAGGAAATGGATCCGGATGATTAGGATTAGATGTACACATCTTGCCTTCATTTTCTTGTTCATTTCCCTCTATGCCACCGACGTCAAGCCCCACTTTGGATTAATCTTTTCTAAGAGAGTAAAAACTTACAGCAGCAGCATGCTGCTTTTGGAATGTCTGGATGCACTCCCAATTTTTTTTTTTGGGCCAAATTAACTGCAAGCACAGTTCTTCAAATGTGCTTTAGAAGAATCCATGCAGTCTGCTTAGAGTTCATTGCTTGGCATCTGGACTCCATTGGTCTCTTCGATAGAACTCTCACTCTTTCTCTCCTTCAAGCAGGACAAGTCTTCCCATCTTCTACAGGTATACAGCATACAAAAGATGTCTAAATTTCTAGTACTTTGCAACTGCACAAAGCAAAAGTGACACTGTGAAGCCATATATAGTTAACAACGATTCTTTGATTTTCGTTTCACATCTTAAATGTCTTTTCAATAGATGTTCGAACCTTTTGGCTATTGAGTAGTTTCGAATCCAACTAGCTTTCAGTATATTGAAATTGTCTCTAGAGGAGTAAAGACCTAGTAGGAGATGTAGTAGTGGAGGACCTGCAGAATAATGGTGCCTATGCCATTAGCTGAAATTTCTTGAAGCTACTCACATGGTGCAAGTCCGTTGGCCTTGTTCAAGTTCTACTTGGACAATTGCTCTGAGAGAAGGTACTCCAAAAGTTATATGGCTAAACAATACGTACCGAGATACAACAATTACTTCTCAAAATGGTGCTGAGACTTGTTGGCTGCAGCCTAGAATTTGCAGAGCCAGTTGTGGTGTATTCATGTTGGGACTATATTTCTTAGTGATTTTCTTTTCGGAAATTGTAAGCATGGCGATCATGATTATAGTAAAACAGTACTACTATCTTGGAGAAGCAGATTTAGGATTGCCATTGAGGTCGCTTCAGCTCTTTTTGACCTATAACTAATGCTTGCATTAGAGTAGGCTGTCCACATCACACCATGGGGGTGTTGTCCTTCTATGAACCCTGTGTGAGCCAGGATGCTTTGTGGATCGGGCTAACCTAATAATGAGGTTGCTTCAGCAGTTGTTTATCTCCATAGTGAAATTAATTAATACGCCCATTACCTACACACGTCAAAGGTCATAATAGATCACACTAACAGTATTGCATACACAACAATATACCCCGTGAAATTCCATAAAGTGAAGTGTGGATGTACACATGCCTTATTAGGTAGAGAGGCTGTTTTCGAAAACATGACAACTAATAACAAAGCAATGCGGACATATATGCAAGGAACTTTAACAACAACAACAAAGTGTGATCATCTAAATACACTAAACAACAGATGATATCATCTACTCAAATCCACCGACTACATGAATTAGCTAATACCACACTCAACTAGCAATATTTATTTGGCTGATAGGTTCATGAAACACACAAAATAAGAGTAATGTTTCAATATGTGTGTCCACCAAAACGTCTATGTCTTCGTTGAAAGGAAAATATGGCCTCCATGAGAGCTTCTTCTCCAAAATCAGGAAAAAGAGTATTTGTAAAATACAATTCAGAGTAAGCTAGCTGCCACAATAAGAAGTTACTGATTCTTTGTTCTCCTCCAGTCCTTATGAGTAAATCAGGTTTTGGGAACTTGGCACAGTTGGTAGTAAGTTCTTGTTCAAATAGTGTGCTGTCAATATCTTCTAATTGTATAAGGCCATCCTTCACTTTACTTGCAATGTTTTTGGTTGCTTGTAACATGTCATAATGTCCTCCATAGTTTAGTGCCAGCATAAGATGAAGTCCTTCATTGCCTTTGGTGGTCTCTTCTGTTAACTCTATGCCTTTCTGTAATTTTGTGGGAAGTTTGGATTTACCTCCAATAACAGACACCCGTACCCCAAGCCTTGTGCTCAGCCTGGAATATAATCATGAAATTGAAAATTCCGAGCTCTACGTTTAAAACTTTCAACACAGTCATTCTTTAGTAGCTCGTAACAAAATTGAAAAGCAGTAATACGTTATTTTTTCAGTCATACACAATTGTTTGCATATTTTATTGATCGTTAAAGTAAGATAAATATATCGCTGGGATTATTGCAAGTTTCCTGGCTTTCGTCCTCCCTTTTACGTTTAAATTCTTGGAAACTTTTTTAGTCTTTTTTGAAGAATTATCAAACTATTATTCTTTAGGTAAAACGATTTAATAGTTCTTGTATAATTCTAGTTTTAGTGTCTTGTGTTGAAATGTATAATCATCTCATATATGATATATGCCCCTTAGGTGCTAGCATGGTTACTTTTTTTTTGTTGGGCCAAATACATAATTTTTAATAATGGGTGGGTTGAGAGAATCAAATCCACAACCTCTTTCTGCTTTGATATTATATTGAAACATGTGACAAATTTAATCTAAAAATTTAAACAATTAGAGAAGAGGTACACATTTTTATTGTATTATGATTCAATATTATACACCAAACAAATAAATATTACCTCATAAATTCTTCAAAGAACTCTTCGAATAGTTGCATCAAGAAATCAACCTCCTCCTGTTCAAAGTCAAATTGTTATTCTTGAACAACGGTGAAAGAAAATTATTCAAAATCACATAAAAACAAGTCGCAAAATCTTACGCGTTAAATTGCAAATGAAGAATAAATTACTCTCGAGTATTATAGTGCGGCAACTGCAGGTTTGGCTAAACTTTTTAATTTTAGTTCAAACGTTATATTTGTTTTAAAGATTTATTGAATATATATAAATTATTATCTAACAATTAAGATTAGAATCAACCATTCATAAACCTTCAAATCTTGCCTCCACCTCTTAGTAATATAACTAAACAATTATATTACGTGTCAACATACTTTTGCATGCGTTTAGCTTACTTTTTGTTACTAGTTAACATATTTATATATCAATAGGCAAATTAATTGCATTAGAAAATAGATTCAGATTCAGTATAAATGCATGTAAATTGCAATCATAAGAGGAAACAAATAATCACAAAAAATAAATTATACATCCATATTGGTATCGGGTATCGGTTCATCTGAAACCTAGGACTTTTGATGCGAATCATAAATTATGCCAAAGGTATGAGGATAAATTATGAATAATTTTAAATTCTAAATTCATCTCTGATATGCACCTTGGAACGATTCCAGTTTTCAGTAGAGAAAGCAAAAGCAGTGATAACTTGTATTCCAAGTTTGGAAGAAATGTTGCAAATATTCATGAGATTAGGAGTAAGAAATTTGTGACCCTCTTGCACTGGTAAATCTCTAGCCTTAGCCCATCTCCTGTTCCCATCCATTATTATAGCAACATGTTTAGGTATAAGCTCTGATTTATGAATTATTTCGATACTACGACGACGATCATCATCGAGGCTCAGTGAGTTTGAAGTCTTGAAGAAATGGCCACCACATACTGACGATGGAAGAGTATATAAATTATAAGAGCTCTTAGATATTGGCCTCCCTACAAACAAAGAGCTCATTTCCTCAACTTTTGTTTTTGGTTCTAGGTTAAGTAGAGTACTTGAGCAAGTATAGGTCTCAATGGAACTAATCAATGCATTATATGTTTCAATATATAATAGGGCATGATGGATGTGAGTTGAAAGCACATAGCACTAATTATATCCTCATTGAATTTATGGTTATCTATTTCTTTTTATTTGTAAACAAAGACAACATATTAATAAAACTTAATATGCATCAATACATGGTCGTGACAGAGAGGTGTAGCTCCTAATAAGGTTACAAAGAGGGGAGTTAAAATATGTACCTATTACAATATCATCTAAATTTGTAAATGGCTTCTAATTAAGCATAACAAAAAGAATTTCTTCTTTATCTGTTTTTGGTCTTTTAGAAACAAGCAAAGGTGGAACTGTTGATTTAAAGTTAGTTAATCTCCTACCGTTAGTTCAAAGTGGACTGCTTCCGTTTCAATTTATGGACATAAAACCTGTTTGGATAAACTTATTAAAAGTAACTAAATATACATATTAAGGGCCGAAAATCACTTTTAGGTAATGAAACTACTTTTATAAATAAATAGTTATGTGTTTCGATAGAAATGTACTAAAATAGATAATAGATAGTTAGCGTATTTGGTTCAAAAATTGTTACTCCCTCTATTTTAATTTCTTTGTCTTACTTTTCTTTTTAGTCCGTTTAAAAAAAAAAAAAACTCTTCCCATTTTGACAACTCTTTTTTTAATTTCAACTTTCCCACATGACCTGTTTAATTCATGTTTAATTAAGATTACAAGATTAAACACATTTTGATACATTTTACTAAATGCATAAATAAGCTAAAAAAAAAAAATACTTATATAAGGTAATTTGACTAGCTTATTACAAGCTTAGCCAAATACTTTCAAAGTTTAATTTAGCACAGGTCAAAAAAGAATTTTTTTTTTCGAAACTTGTGAAAATAAATACTCCTATGCCATAATGTTTGTGGGTCTAAAAAACCTTCTCATCAAAGGAATGAGAAATTTAAAGTTAAAAGTTAAATGCTTATCAATTTAGGAATGTGTTACCTTTTTTAGGAAGTACAAAATCAACTATATCCCAATTGCAAAATCATTGAATTGTGGGTGGATTTTAATTAGTATAAGTCTGGCTTGTGAATGATTTTAACAGATAAAATGATGATAATATCAAATCATATTAATTCGGCAGGATTTGTAAGTAATTTAATAATTAATATAAATAAAATGAATATAGTAAAAATTAAAGTCATATCAATTTGTTCATGACTTGTGTATTATTTATAACCTGTTTCGCCTCAAGAATACTTGGAAAAAATTTGGGAAGTGGTGTTTGGTCATATAACTTGACAAATATATTTGCTAAGCATCTCAAGTTCCCAAATACTAGAAAAAATTAGTATTTAAGCCAAGTTCTATTATTTGAGAATTTTAAAAAATTCAAAAATCACCCCAAACTTTTATATTTTATAAAAAATACTCATTATTTATTAATTCCAACTAATATTTGTTACTATCTCCTCCGAAAAAGTTTGAGTTCTAATTTGAGAGATAAAATTGAGAAAAAAGAACAAGTTGTGTTTAATGTGTTATAATTATAACTGAATCAGTGACAAGTTTTAGTATGCGTTTAATGTATTGTCTTGCCTATGTTGTTATTTTATTATTGTTAATTGTTATCAATTATATTATAAGATTATTTTTTAACTGAACATATTCATTATAAAATGATAATATAAATTTATGGGTGTTTTTAGTAATTTTTAGAACTTATACATATAAATCATATTTTTTTGAAATAGTCAAATATTTTTAGGCAAATTTGGGGCCAAATAGGTGAAACTTCACCAAAAACTTCACTCAAATATAATTTACTAAGAATATTTGAGAACTTAGGGCCAAACGCTAGCTTAATAAGATAGGTAAAATAAGATGATATCGATCAAGTCACTATTCATGATTTAGGACTAATTTAACAAGATAAATATATCCAAAACAGTATAAAGTCATACCAATCCATTTCAACTTGTGAACAATCAAGTCATATCAATCCATAATTATTTAATTTGTGAACTATATATTTCATCATAGCTTGGTCATTCGTACGTAGTATTGTTATTGCTAAATATATAGCAGTTTGATCATCAAATAATGTCTATATATGGATAGTAGTAAAACATCGGTTTATACTTACTATTTATAGATTTTTCAGTTTTATTGAGAGTGATGTATATATCTTCGTTATTTGCTTGTGCTTCGTTACTGAATTTTGTTTATTCGATATTCCTTTAGCATCATTTTATTTGTCGTTTTATTAAAAATAGATAGTTCAGAATAGTTGTTATTTTAAAAATAAAAAATATAATTGAGTATATTTTTTCTATTTTGCTGTTAATAATAATTATTCTTGAAAGTAATAAATATTGACTAATTAATATATAAAGTCTAAGTGAAAGCATGTATATATACATACTCTAATATTATGATTACATAGAATAAACTTTTTTTTAATTTCCTTAATGAGAGATAAAAGAAAAATATTTATTACAGAGAAGTTAACATTTTATATTATATATATATAATAAATAAAAATATGATAATTGAAATGATCCGAAGGACATCCCTTAATTCCCATAGAAGTGAATAAAATATTTAAAAAATTCATGTGATATTGGTATAAAGATACTGTCATAAGTTTTAGAGTGATGGGTAAACTATATTGTGTAGTATAGGATAGAGCGCTAAGTCAATAACTCATATATTTAGAAGATATAAGTTATATAAATGAAGAGTTGAGATGATTGTGTGCACATAATAAAAGCAATAAGATTGAGAATATAGATATTTTAGACAAGGTGGAAGTGACGAATCTCTGTGATAGATAAGATGATGGAAGGGACCATTAAGTTGAATTGTTTAGGCATGTGAAGAAGAAATGTGTAAATTCCCTAGTGAAGAGGTGTGAAAAATTGAATATAATTGATACGAAGAGAGGTAGAGATAGACCGAAAAAATATTGGAGAGAGGTGATTAAAGTGTATGATATGCACGTAATTCAGTTTGTCAAAGACGACATATATAGCCTTAGATAGAAAGTATGAGATCACGAATTAAACTAGAAAGTTAGCAGGTAGTTAAACATTCTCTTACTTTTTGAGGGGATTAGGCTTGGGGGTTGCTAGTCTGGGGCGTCATATCTGTTGTAGTAATAACTTTATTCATGTAGTAATTTCTAGCTTTTGTTATTTATTACTCCCTCTGTCCCAATTTATGTGACACATTTTGGATTTCGAGATTCAAACAGGTCTATCTTTGATCGTAATTTTTTCCTATATCTTTTAAATATTTTGTATTATCAATTATTGAGACTTATAGTACTTTTTGTGTAGTTTACAAATATATAAATTTCATTTTTAAAAAATTGAAAATTTTATGAGCAAATTCTTGGTCAAACTTAAACTGTTTGACTCTCGAAAAGCGAAATGTGTCACATAAATTGGGACAGAGGGAGTATCATTTATTATTTATTATAATTTGGTATTTTTTTTATGTTACTATTCCTTGCTTGTATGCGCTACATTATTATTTTTATTAGTTGTCATGGTTTTCTTTAGGGATAAGGGTCTGAAAAATATCTCAACTTTGGTCGAATTTGCTGTTGCGATACTAAACTTTCATGAGGACCTATTGTCTCCCTAGACTATTTAATACCGTATTTTAAACATATATATTTGCCCACGTAGACAAAAAATAATGCAAAATTATAAATAGTAATGTGTCCACGTGGGCACATATATACCTTTAAAATACACTATTAATTAAATAGTTCAGGGGGTAAAAAATCCGGTATTAAATAGTATAGGGAGGTAATAGGTCCTCATGAAAATTTAGAATCGTAACAACAAATCCGACCAAAGTTGGGATATTTTTCAGACCCTTATCCCTTTTTCTTTATTAGTACTATTTTAATTTGTTTTACTTCACTTGAGCCAATTGTCTTTGCAGAAACGATATTTCTATCTCCACGAGGTAAGGATAAAGTCAACGTATATTCTATACTCTCTAAACTTCACTTTACAAAATTTGACCAGATATATTACTGTTTTTATCATACATGGGTAAATATTTTACTGATTGCCATAATCGTTCATTATACGTAATTATCGTAATCAACAAAAAGTGAATATTGTTTCGGTGCATATTATCATATTATATATAGTGTTCATTAGAGTCCGAAGCCAAAAGGGTGAGAAAATTTTCCGAAATTCCAAAAGGGCAACAAAATTAATTATCCAACCAAAAGGGAAATATTTTTTGATGCCGTTTAAATTTGTTTAAATTAGGGTATCCGCTGCAAGGCGCGAAACCCCATGCGACTTGCAAGGCGCGACCGCCTTTTAGCCTTGTAAGACTCAACCATCATGCTCCTTACAAGGAGCATGGGTTTCAGCGCTTTGCTGCCTATTTTTAAAATATTTTTTTTGGTCCGATTTTTTAAAAATTTTTTTTGTTCAAATATATTATTAGTATTAGTATTATTTAAAAACAAAATTTGTTCAAATATTTTTTTTAATCTGTATTGTTAATAAATTTTAATTTATAATTTTGATATTATTTCATAAATGATAAAAATTGATTATTCGTAAAACCTTTTAATTATAGATAGTGTTTAAATATATCATTATTATTATTTTTAAAAATATACTATTATTGTTAATATTTGTTTTAAAAGTATACTATTATTAATATTTTTTCTACAAAACACACTCTAATGCTTTTATTATTTATTTTTTCTAAAGGAAATGCATGTACAAAACGTAAAAGATTTAAAAGACAAATAATATAAATTCAAGGGAATAATTTCTATGAGAAGGTGAGTAAGTTCTTAATTACGAAAAATAATAGAATATTTGTTTTTTTTTACCTAGTGGAATTGAATCTTTTATTATTTCTTTTTGCTTCTCTTTTTGTTTTATTTATTATTTTACCAGGGTGTCGGGATTGCTCACACATAATTTTTCAACATGAAATCTACATAATTTTTTTTTTATGTTAGATGCTATCCAAATTTTATTAGAAATAGTAAGAATGAAAAGTACCTTCTTGAAATAAAATTCCACCAAATTAATTTGGATGAAAAGAATCATGTTATGTCTTTTTTTACAAGGCGAACAAACTAGAATGTCTTTTGTTACTAATTTATCGAAAGCAATAAAATCTTAAATAAAACAAAAAAGAGAACAAAAAGAAATAATAAAAGATTCAATTCCACTAGGTGAAAAAAAAAAACAAATATTCTATTATTTTTCGTAATTAAGAACTTACTCACCTTCTCATAGAAATTATTCCCTTCAATTTATGTTATTTGTCTTTTAAATCTTTTACGGTTTGAGCATGCATTTCTTTTAGAAATAATAATAATAATAGCATTAGAGTGTGTTTGGTAGAAAAAATATTAATAATAGTATACTTTTAAAACAAATATTAATAATAATAGAATACTTTTAAAAATAATAATAATAATAATAATATATTTAAACACTATCTATAATTAAAAGGTTTTACGAATAACCAATTTTTATCATTTATGAAATAATATCAAAATCATAAAGTAAAATTTATTAACAATACAGATAAAAAAAATAATATTTGAACAAATTTATTTTAAATAATAATAATACTATGTTTGAACAAAATTTTAAAAAAAATCGAACCATTTTTTTTAAAAATAGGCAGCAAAGCACTGAAACCCTTGCGCCTTGGAAGGCGCATGTCGGCTGAGCCTTACAAGGCTAAAAAGTGGCTGCGACTTGCGAGTCGCATGGGGTCGCGCGCCTTGCGATGAATACCCTAATTTAAACAAATTTAAATAACATCAAAAAATATTTCCCTTTTAATTTGATATTTAATTTTGTTGCCCTTTGGAAATTTTAAAAAAATTTCTAGCCCTTTTGGCTTCAGACTCATGTTCATCCCATTTGAAACTGCACATACTTATTACTTCCTCTGTCCCAATTTATATGACTCACTTTTCTTTTTAGTCTGTCCCAAAAAGAATGATACATTTCTATTTTAAGTAACAATTTGCAAATGAAATGTCTTTTTTTACCTTTAATGAAATGATTTACAATCACACAAATTTCTATCATTCATGTTGGACCACAAGTTTTAAAAGTCTTTCCATTTTTCTTAAAGTTTGTGCCAAATCAAAGTACATCATATAAAATGGGACGGAGAGAGTATAAATTTTGAAACAATATCAATTATAAATAATTGGTTAGGTAAGATTTCTTGATCTGAGAAGTGTTTTGGAAATGCTAATTTAGTGCAAAATTAGATAAAAGAAAGTTTCTAATTAACATCATAATTTAACAAGGAACCCACTAAATCATATCAGGTGCTTCAAATATATTTGTTTTTGTTCATAATATCTAATGTTTTTATTGATCACACTCTTTATGAAATCACCAACATTTAAAAGAAAAAAGTGGTAAATAAATTATCTTTAATGAAATAGTATCAATTTAATATAATTTTTTAAATTTATAAGAGATCACTTATTTAAATTAAAAAAAATAATTAACAACTTCTCCAGTACTCATTTTAAAAACATCGTTACTTTCCCTTCTTTTTTTTCAGCATTTATTTTGTTTTGTTTTGTTTTATATCACTGAGAGGATTTTTTATTTTTGAAAAAAGAATATGAATGGTCTTAAATTTAAAGTACTTACCGATCAATATTATTTACTATTCCCTCTATTTCAATTTATGTGATACATTGTTTTTAAGGGTCAAACAGTTTAAGTTTAACTGAAAAATTTGCACATGAAATCTTCATGATATGAAATCATGATATGAAATCATAATATGGTATCATGATATGGAATCATGAGATGAAATTAAAGTTTTGTTTGGACATGCGATATGAAATTTTTTGTGTTGTATATTTTCTCATAAACATAAAAATCTCATAAGTTGTGAAACTATTAAATTAGCCCCAATTGTTTACTCAATCTTATCAAATAAACAAAAATTTATAAAATCGCATAATAAATTATTACAAAGCTATTTGTTCTCCACTTAAGTAATTGTTTCATCTAACTTTAATTTAATAAAAAAAATGTTATTTCAAAATCGAGTATTATATCGAATTTTGGAATGTACACCAATCATATTTTTTGATTGTATAAATGTTGGTGCCATCTTGCTAATTACCTCGGCAACTATTTTAACATGCCGGTTAATTGTTTCAAGTGAATGTTGAAAAGTTTCACTTGCCGAGCATTGACTATCATTTCGTGCAATGATGGTTAGAAAAATACCCAAAGCCTATCCAACCTAACTTTCATATCAATTTATTAGAGTAAATGAAGAGATTACCTTTCACTCCATGTTCAAATAGATATAACTATAGTTGTAATAAGTACAAAATGGTAGAAGTAATTAATTAAGTGTGGGAGTAAATGAACAAAACAAATTTATTACTCAACAATCGGTTGATGTGAGTTAAAGTGACTATATGTTGGTGAGAATAATAAATTTTATGTCGGTGAGAATTATAAATTTTAAAAATTAATGATGTGATTATAAATTTTATTTACATATGAAATAAATGGTTAGTAGATATAAATGTGGGATTGTTTCAACAAAATATAAACTCGTGGATCAATTTTTGTATTAAAATATCTCAAATCATGATATGGAATTCCCATATAATTCCATATCATGGTTTTTGGAGAATATGGAATCACATCTTATGATATGGAATCATGAGATAGAATCAGTGTAAAATCGCATGTCCAAATGCTGATTCCATCTCACAATACCATATCATGATATGGTATCGAATGGCCAAACGCCTACTAAATAAAAAGTAATATAAGTTATAATAATTGACAATCCAAAATTACTTTTTATTTATGATTTCTTAAACACCATATAATCAACTAGTATAGAACAAAGAGGGTAAATCGTTTGGTAACACGAATTCTAATATATAGAATTCAATTATTAATGGAAATTTGGACATGTAAAATGATGCTAGATAAGAGTCTCTATCACCTTTATATGTCACCTTTTTTTTTTTTAATACAATAAAGGAAAATGGTTGATAGTGCCTAATTCGATTGGGCATGCAGTGATTTATATTGTTCCCCATTATAGATAATAAGTTGCATGGATATAATATAATAATAATAATAATTGCAAAATGGTCAAGATACTGATAATTACACGATATATGTTCACCTCATTAGTGGAATACCGGACAAATCCAATTACCCAAATAATTTGAAGTGTATGTTGTTGACACCCCAATTTTGATCTCCACAATATAAATTAATCATCAAACTTTTCCAATTTTCAAATGATTTAAAATTATTAGTTTTATAAAAATTTCAAGAAAATAAAATAAATATAGTTTGCTAGTTATCTTAAATAGTTTCGTCACTTTTTTTAAAATAATTTTTTAAATAATATTTATGTTTTATATAATTATATATATAATTAATGTATTTCATGAATATTCAAAAATCATCTAAAAAAAAGAATTTATATTTTAAATATTTTATTAGTGATGGTTATAATTTTGAATTAATGAGTTTTAGGAAATTCAAAATACTTTCAAGTTATTTTTTAAGTAATTTTGTCATTTTAAATAATTTTAAACAATAAAAATGTATATTTTTACAATCACGTTATTTTATAAATGTTTGAAAATCATCACAAAAGATTTTACATTTAGTTAAATATTTTATTAATTTACTTTAAGTTATAGTTATAATTTTGAGTTATTAGTTTACAATTAAATTAATTATTTTATCTCGTTAAAATTAAAAAGCTTGTTAATTAATTAACATTAATTTGTCTTGTTTAAATTTTAGTCAAACTATCTAAATTAAACTCAATTTGACTATTTCTTAAACTCCAAGATCTAACCCATCTTTGACCTCCAACTTAACTCAATTTTGAGACTAGATTTGGGTCATTTTTCAGCCCAACACTCTCCAACCCAGTAGCCCAAACCAACATATTCTCATCCTAATTCCAATTTTCAGATTACCCGGTCCAAACCCTTTCCAATACAACAACAATCAGCAGCTGCGTATAATACCAGTACGCGACCCCTGCGTTTTCTTTTTCCTTCACGAAAACAGACGACCCCATCTCGTCCAAACCCAGACGCAAGCAAAACCCAGAAAATCCGCAAAGAAACCCAGCAGATATTGCGGAGACTCCAGAAACGCGACCCTACTGCCCCCAATATCGTTTTCTTCATGTGAAAATCCCAACAAACCCGGAAAATCCCACCAAATCGCGGAAATCCAGCAACCTTATCCAAAAGAGAACTTGGATTTCGAATTTAAATTCTTCCTTTCCATCCAATTTCCCCCCAAAATGATTTTCTTTTCCCCTATATAAACTCTCGACCAGTCAGTGTTTGAGGGAGGAATATTTGGAGTCGTAATTTTAGATTGATGAATATAGTATCGATATATCGATATAATACCAAAAACCAAACAGTTAGGTCTAGATTTCTTGGAATTTCTCTTCATCTCGTCGAAAGATGTTACTAGAGTTCATTAGAATTCTCGAAGTTTATACTTCTCTGGTGTGGAAGCTGCTTCATAGTCAAGTTCGTTGTCCCAGTTCCTGCTCCGATAAAGGTGACATCTCTTCTCCTCTTACTTCAGTATCGCTAATCGTCTATATAGTGAAGTAGTTATATATGTGTGTTGTTTCTTTCCGTTTGAACTCGATTAATCGGTAATGTATGAAATGCTTAATATGATTCAAAATGTGATTGCTCTCCTTTAATGTGTGCTCGTTTACAGTTCTATGTGTATTCTTGTCATCTGATGTAACTTAGCTATATAGTAAATTTTCTTTTTCCTTTTAAGAGGGTGTTGTGTTTCAATATTTTCGTTTTCTTTTCGTATAAATCGATTGTTGCTATGCTTAAGTTTTGGTTTCATGATTTTCTGCCTATTATAGCTAAAAAAAAGTATGATTTCTTGTCGTTATATGTTGGTGTTGGGTTGGATCTTCTCTTTGAATCGACTATTTGAGAGCATGTTTGGTTTAGATTTTTCTTAAGTAGTTCCATTTTTGACAATATCTATTTAGTTTTCATGATAATCTGTTGCCATGAATTGTGAATTGAGGATAGGAGGTACACTTGTTTCTTATTGTGCTAGCTTTCAATGGCTTGTTTAGCAATTTTAAAATAATATGGTGCCTTGATTGTGTAATCACATAATTTTTCCTTTCCTTTCTTACTGTACCTTTCCAGTAAGCATGAAAAGTGAACATTGGAGGTAAGAATGTGACCCTCGTTGTGTATTTTTTTAGTTTCATTCACATGATTTGAAGTAAGCATGTTGTGATAAACTAAATAGTTTCTTTGGATGTTGTGTGAGCTAAAATCATTTATCTACGCAAGGTAATTGTTGAATCGTGATTAGAAGTATACCTTTCATTTCCTCTAGTTGCTTGCCTATTTGAAACAAGTGCTTTATTAAGACTTAGACTTGAATTGAACATTAATTTCTCCATGTGAATAATGTATGCCTTTATCTTTGTCAAGTTGAATTATGTTGTTGAAATTTTCTTTATTTTATTTCAAATCCGCTTGATCATCAGATCTCTTATCCATTTTTTTTTTTTGCATTGTGAATTCCCGATGAGTCCATGATGGACTCTCTCCTCTTTGCATATCCTCGGGTTTAAGTTCGAATCTGCCTCGTTGATCC
>JAJOOH010020595.1:0-43841 GCA_029582605.1 Solanum gracilifrons | reverse complement strand
ATATATATATATATGTAGTAGATTTTAGAATTGTGATGTTTGAACCCTTTGAAAGTGGGGAGGTGCTTACTTTATAAGCATGTTGTGATCGTGGCCTTCTAGGCAAAGTTGGATGATTATTGTGTTGAGGAATGTTGATTATGTGAAGGTAATGCTATATGATGTTAATTGTGTATGGTTTAAGAGCATGAAAGGTGACCTAGTGAAGAATGAATAAAAAGAATGGGAGTTAATGTTAATGAAAAAATGTTGGGTCTATTGTAAGAACAATCTTATAAAGTATTTCTTTAAATGAATGGGGTTCCTAGATGAAAGGTTTTCTCATCTTTGAATCCAAGAGCTTTCTTAATGAATGAGTGAGGGTTAGCATGGGTATTCCTTTGTGAGTTGAGATGAGAATACCTAGTAGCAATCGTTATCCCTAAATGAATGAATGTTAGGCTATGATGGGTGCGCCTTCGTGAGTTGAGATGTGAGTACTTAGTAGCAATCCTTATCCCTAAATGAATGACATGAATGTCCAAACTCCGTGGGGGAATAATGTCTAGCACCGAGAGGATATGAAGATGGGTGGATCCTTCTTCGTTAGTTGAGATGTGAGTATTTAGTAGCAACCCTTAAGATGGGTGCCCCTTCGTTATTTGAGATGTGGGGACTTAGAAGCAATCCTTCTACCCCCTAACTATGTGCCCACATAGGACTAGCTAGTGGTCTCTACCATGTAAAGGCTAAAAGAATGACCCTACCTTAGGCAAGTCAGAATCCCACATCCGGTAAGGGTATTACTGGGATTCCATGTTAAGATCCATGGTCTATATCGGTTAAGGCTCTTCCCCCACATAAATGAATGAATGAACTAAGGTCTCTTAAGGGTGTACTACTTAGGATAGGTGGTGGAATGGGACATCACCTAGACATTGTACAAGTAGACATTTAAGGGAGATCTTGGTGTGTCTTAGTAATGATAATGAATGAATGAGTCTTATTGGGCTTATTAATGAAAGTGTTGGTCTTTGAGCATGCTAATGTGAAAGTGAGTCATAATGAATTGAATGTATGTGATGATCCTATGTCATTAGTGAGTGAAGTCGTCTAAATGCATTAAGTTGAATGAATGATTTATGTTGAGATGTGAATAGAGCTTGTCTTGTGTAGCCTTAAGGATCACTTGGGTGTGGTATGAAGAGGTAGTATGGGCTGCCTCACCATGTCTTACTTAGGTGAGTCTTAGGATGACATTTGATGAGTGTTTTAGTTTTATGAAGTGACTTGTTGGCTTATGTGATTATATGTCTTATGTGATTAATTGGTGAAGGTTGAGGTATGTATGGTAAGTGCACTTTGTGTGACCTAAAGGTGGTGCCCTAGTGTGGGTGATGGTATGGGACGTTACCTATACATTACACAAAGGTATTGCTTAAGGGTTACTTAAGTTGGAGGTCCAAGGCAAGAAGGTAAAGGTAAATGGGTATGTACATCTATGATTTATTGTGAAGCATATGACTTCGTATTGTTGGTTGTGACTTGTAAGGTACCTATTATGTTGATGTTCATGAGATTTTATCCAAATGGCATGAAAGCATAACCTCCGAACAAATGTCCTTTTTAGCATGTTTTCCATATCCCCATACTTAGTACGTGTGTTGTACTAACCCCTTTCTTCTATTTTACTACAAGTGTAGGTTGTGGTAACTAGGAGGAGATTGTGCTTTGGAGTTGCTTGGATTTCTTCACTCTTCCATGTCTTTGTATGTCCTCAAGATTCGAGGACTATGTTTAGAAGTTTCTTAGTCATTGTAATAGACACTTAAGTTTCATTTCATTTGTAAAGGGCCGTGTCCCTTAGTACGTTTTAAGTTCTTGTCTAAGATTGGCTAAAGAGACTTAGTAGTTCCGCTTGCGTATTGATGTTTTCAAATGTTGATGACTCTTGAAGTCTTATGGTTTTATTGAATAAAAGTTTTAAATTCTTAGTGATTTTTATTATCTATGCGATGAATGAATGCTAAGGCTTATATAAGACCTCCGAGAGGTCGAATACGCATGTAATGGCTAGGGGGTGCTCTCGGGTCGTTACAGTTTTTTAGTATGATACAATTGAGTTGGAAGATCATTTGACCTTCGTGGAGAAGCCAGTTGCTATTCTTGCCAGAGATGTGCGGCGGTTGGGCTTAAGAGTCATTCTTTTTGTTAAGGTCCATTGGAGGCATCATCCAGTTTATGAGGCTACCTGGGAGACCGATCATTATATGTAAGAGCAGCTTCCAAGCATGTTTGAGCCTTCATGTACTTCTTCTCTTACTTTCACAGATGAAACCCCTCTTATGGCAGTTATTGTGATGACCTTCAGGTTATTTTTGGGTTTAGGCCTCCTATTTGTGGTTTAGAGCTTTTCTGTAGTGACCCTAAGTAATTTATGACTTATTGGGACTGACAGTTGGGTAACCTAGCTGTTATTTTGGTTTTTGTGTGAGTTTTAGTGTTTGGAAGCTTTTAAACCTTGAACGGTCATTTTTGATAAGAAGTTCAGGTTGATGACCTCAGAATCCAATTCTGTCGATTCCATCAGCTCTAGAAGTTTCATTATATATTAGTGGCATGGTCGGCATGACTCCTTAGGCTTTCAGTGCAAGTCTATGAGAATCCAATTATGTCGATTCCATGAGCTCCAGAAGAGTCATTATATGCTAGTAGCATGGTAGGCATGACTCCCTAGGCTTTCAGTGCGAGTCTATGTGATTAGGCATTTTAACTTTTAAGTTGAAGCCTAAGTTTGAGTTTAGTCAACATTCTGAGTAAATGAGCTCTGATGAGAATTCCGTGAGCACGGTTACCTCCGGAACATTAGGTTTGTTCTAGAATGACCCTTTGTTTAGGTCCCAAGGCTTCCAAGCTGATTTCGAGGGGGAATTGGGCATAAAATGGAAATTGGTTATGGAACCTACTTTTTTATCGTAACGACCTCGGATATGAATATTGATGGTTCTATTGAGTCCCAAATATCATTTCCAATGGGGTGGCATATGTCGTTTGGGTTCATAGGTTTCTGAATAAATTCAGAGCACCTCTTCGGAGTTTTGGAATTTGGCCAACCAGTTGATAAGCATCAGCTATTGAAGGGAACGTTGCTTTTCATGATCGTGTGCGACTTGGTCGCAATCGCGAAGGCTTGGGCCTGTGTGCTTTATGACTGCGTGGCCCATTGCCGCGATCATGATGAAGGTTTGGCCTTCCCTGGTCTTTGGAATCTAAGGTAAGGTCTTTGCGATCGCGATGTTCATACTCTTAGTGAGTCGCAATCGCGCCCTTCTTCTAGCGATCACAATGAACAGATGAGGTTGGTCTTTATGAATAAAGACAAACATGATCAGCTCGCCTTGGTAAATTTGAAAATGAGTTTTCTCTCTTATTTCTTGTAAGAATTCAGTGATTGGAAGTTTCACGCGTCTGTGATCGTTGAGGCTTCGTGATAGAGTGATTGAATTGCATTGGCTGACCTTAGTTTGAGGTTAATTTCTGTCTCTAGTTGCTGCCTTATCCATTTTAATTCTAATTTTTGGTGTGTTGCGTGTTAGCTGATTTTCGAGCCTCAAATTGTGTTATATTTTGGGAGAAGAGTTGAAGGCATAAATTAGGAACTTTTGACGAAGTCAATTCCGAAATTTCTATCATGGATCAAACAATTCCTGTTTGACTTTAAAAAGTAATCTGTTTCTGTATTAAGTGATTTTTGGTGTTTACACGACCGTATTGATAGTGTGGGAGCATTTAGAGGTCGTTTGGAAGGGAAAATCTTTGACCTTGTAATTTAGATGGCGCGCGATTGGCCTTCAGGTAGGCTACGACTTTTTTTCTAAATTAGATTGAGCATGAATGTGTAAGCTCATGATGATGAGTCTGAATTGGGGGAGGACGCCTAGTTATTCCTTCTTTTCTTGCTAGAGACCATGATTTATGGTTGATTATTGTTGTTTCGAGGGTAATACCATGCTGAAAGAGGGATGTTTGTGTGTTACAGCATTCTATGTAATTTACCTGCTTGATTGCTTGTATTAGAGTATTTTTGTATTACCTAGGAATTTAGTAGGCTAAGAAAAGATTTAAGTGGGAGGTCACTAGCCCTCCACAGAACCAAGACACCCTTCATGGAGCCCCTCACGGACCGCGAAGGGCACCACGACTCGTAGTGGTGCTCGTAGACCTTCACAGTGAATGGCCAAGTGAAACTCACCTCCCACGTGCACTAAGATGGCTCGTGGTGGGGACCAAGGGTCATGGTGATGGCCATGGAAGAGAGGCAGTAGCCAACCAAAATGTTGACCCTCCACACGAGCCACTTGACGGCTCTTGAAAGCATTGAAGGCTTGTTGAGTTGTTCATGGTCAAGGAGGGGTTTAAGGAGTGGCAAACAAAGCCACTGGTCAAGGACCATGGCTGCCACCACATGCAGTGTGGTCCTTGACGACTCGTGAACAGCCTCGTGTGGGGTTTCAGGAGTTTTTAATTAAGGGGTAGTTGGGTTTTTTCCATGTTTCTTTAAAATAAAGGTATGTCGTTTTACCCATGCCTAGGACCCTGTATAAGTGATTCTAACCCCAAATCCAACCCATTCAAGTCATTCTCTGAAATTCACTAAATGAAATTACGTTCTTCCTCTATAAAATATATCTCTCTCTAGAAACTTGAACAAGAAAAAGATTCAAGCTAGGGTTAAAGGACAAGCTTCCATTCTTCAATTGCTTTGGTTTTGATAGTAAGGTAAGATAATTTTCATCCATGTATCCCTTCCATCCATGGAGTTCACAAATTCTCCAATTTACAAAGTTATAATTCCCCAATTGACTTTGGGTTTTCTTTAATTGCCACGGGTTCTCTTGATTATTCACTTAAATGATTGCATTATGACCTCTTATGCATGAATTGATGAAATTCTATGATTTTATGATGATTTCCCTATGAACCCATGTAAATCCCATGTTTTCCAAATTATGTTCATATGATGCAGGTCTTTGATTATGAAAGAGGAGTTTTATGAAATCAAGCATGAATTGATAGATTTACATCAATTTATGATGAAATCTATATTTAACCCATGTTTTCTTGATGTGACGATTGAAAGTAGGTTTTGAACCTTGTAAGGTGAATTATGGAATTATGCATGTTCTTATCAAATCTATGTAAATGTTTTAAGGATACTTGAGAGTAAAGTATCAATGATGATGGTGTTGTTATTGTATTGTTGAAAGGATTTTCTCACATGATAAGGGTTCCTAAGGTTGAAAGGCTATTTTCACCTAAAATGAACAAATGATTAAGGAATTATTTTAATGTTGAGGCAAAAGGCGATTACCCATGCTCTCCATTAAATGACAAGAGGCAATTACCCATGTCATGTGAAATAAGGACAAGAGGTGATTACCCATGTTCCTTCATGAGCTATTATGAAAAGATCATGGAAGGTGAATGGTTTTCTCAATCATGGTCTAAGGAGCTATCCTGTGACAAGGAATGAGGCGACTACCTATGTCTTTTAATGATAATATAAGTCAAAACTCAATAACTACTCCGTAGGATTTATGCTTAGCACCATGTGGACGTGTGGCGACAACCCATGTCCCGTACCTCTGTGGCCCCATAGGATGGACGTCTTAAGATAGACGATGATTGTCTAAAGTAGACATTAGCTAGTGGATCCACTTTAGCTCAGATTCACGGTTCTACCTTGGCTAGTAGGATAACCCTTTTCTGTGTGGTAGACATCGAGGGATCATGTTATAGCTCGCATGGTCTCTATGTCGGTTAAGGCTAATTCCCACAATAATAATTAACAAAGGTTACTTCAAGGAAGTATCGTAAGTATGTTTTAACATGATGTTCACTTGCATTGATCGTGGGTTGATGACCTATGGTTTCTAAACTCTCAAGATGCATGTTTTAGCTTGATCATTGCTTACTCATGAAAATGTCCCTTTTTAGCATGTTATAAATGTTTTATGCCTGGCTATCTTACTTGGTACATTACTTTGTACTAACACATACTCTTGCCTGTATTTCCCCAAATATAGGGTCCGACAGCCAGCGTTTTCAGTTTCATGGCTAGAGGTTGATTTATGAAATTTATGAGTTTGGTAAGTCCTCAAGTATTCGAGGACGGACTTTCATTGATTTCAGTTTTCGACATAATGTATGGGCTAGGCCTAATTTCATTCTATTGTAATAGATGGCTATTGAGACAAATGTCTAGACTTCCGCTTTACTTTTATAAAACTTTGGACTTGAAATGTTTTCTGTCTCTCTTGTTCTATTTCTTATGTTATGAAAGCTAAATGGCTTGTACGGGGACTCTCGGGGTCCTATGCGCCATGTTACGTCTAGGATGTACCCCTAGGTCGTTATAAACTTGGTATTCAGAGTACAAGGTTTAGAAAGGTCCTAGGACGTGTCATAAGCCACATCGAATAGAGTCTTATTCATGAGTGTGAAGCGCGCCACATTTATGAATAAGATGCTATAAGATGTTTAGGAAACTGTACTTCTTTCATTACTCTAAAGTCATGCGATAGAAATGTAACTCTAGGTGTCTTTCTCTCCTAACCCCTATTTATACTTTTCGAAATATGCCTCCACGCATGAATCCTGTGTGAAGAAATACGAATGTTCATGAAAATGTGAGACAACAGGTTCCCCAAGTGCCGGTTAACCCTTTGGCCAAGCAAGTGACTAATGATGAGTTTCGAGCTGCATTTCATGCTTTGCTCCAAGCTAGGATGGCTCAAGAAAATAGAGAGGTTGTGGCTCCCGTGAATCCAAGGGTGGGTACAACAGCAACTAGAGTGAGTGTCACGACCCAGGGGTTCCCCCTAGATGTCAAATGGCACATAGAACCCCGAAAGGCTCCATGTAAGCCACTTAGCATATCACAACATAAGATAATGGAAAAGTGCAGAAATTTAAAACATTTTTCAATACAATCGAAGTCTTATAAAACAAAGCAGAAGTCTATTACACTTGTCTCAAACCATCTAATATTTGGAAAGAGTTATGGACATAGCCCATACACTAATCTCTAGGTGTCTTTCTCTCCTAACCCCTATTTATGTTTTTTAGAATATACTTCGATGAAGGAATTCTGTGAGAAGGAATAGGAATGTTCGTTATATGAGACAAGAGATTCCCCAAGTTTATGTAAACCCTTTGGCCAAGCAAGTGACTAATTATGATGAGTTTTGAGCCGCACTTCATGAATTGGCCCAAGCTATGATAGCCCAAGCAAATAGGGAGGTTGTAGCTCCCGTGAACCCAAGGGTGAGTACGGTGGCAACTAGAATGAGGGACTTTATTAGGATGAATCCTCCGGAATTTAATGGGTCTAAAGTTGAGGAAGATCCAAAAGAGTTCATTGATGAGGTGTATAAGGTCTTGATGATCATGAGAGTGACACCGGTAGAAAAAGCAGAATTGGCCACTTATCAAGTTAAGGGTGTTGCTCAAGTTTGGTTTAACCAATGGAAAGAAGAGATGGTGGTAGATGAGGGTCTTCCTGATTGGGAGAAATTTAAGATTGCTTTTCTTGATAGGTTCTTTCCCATTGAGATGGGATAGGCAAAGGTACTTGAGTTCATTAACCTTCATCAAAGGGATATGAGTTTGAAGGAATATGATTTGAAATTCACGCAATTGTCTAACTATGATCCGACTATGGTTGTCAATCCAAGGGCAAGGATTAGTAGGTTTATGTCAAGTGCTTCCAACTTAGTGGTCAAAGAATGCCTAACCGCCATGCTTGTTAAAGAGATGGATGTTTCCCGGTTGATGATATATGCACAACAAATAGAAGAAGAAAAGCTTAAGGAGAAAACTAGGGATTCAAAGCAGGAAAGAAAGGATGATGGTGTGTCACGACCCAGGGGTACACCCTAGATGTAAAATGGTATATAGGAGCCCAAGAGGCCCCATACAAGCCACTTAACATTCATAACATAATAAATAGAACATAAGAGATAAATACAACATTTCAAGTTCAAAAGTTTTATAAACGAAAGCAGAAGTCTGAAACACTTGTCTCAAGAGCCATCTAACACAATAGAATGAAATTGGGCCTAGCCCATACATCATGTTCAAAACTGAAAATAAGAAGGAAACTAAGATAGTGAAAATCCATCCTCGAAGTAAGAGGACTCACCAAGCTTGGAAAACTCGCAATCAACCACTCGCCACTAAACTCATGACCCTGACTTTCAGACCCTACATTTGGAGAAATGTAGGCAAGAGTATGCGTTAGTACAAAACATTTAAATCATGCTAAAATAGGAAATTTTATGACATGCAATTGACCAATCCAAAACATAATTTAAAAGGAGTTAGAAAACATAATTCATAAAACATGGCCAATGCAAACTAACATATTTAAAACCTTTGAACATATATGAGATACTTCTTGAAGTAACCTTAGTTCATTATTATTATGGGAAGTAGCCTTAAATTGCATAGACCATGTGATCTATAACATGATCCTCTAGTTTCTCCCACACTGAAAAAGGTTATCCTACTTGCCAAGGTAAGGACCATGAACTTCTAGCTTAGGTGGATCCACTAGCTAATATCTATCTAGACAATCATCCTATGGGGGCACATAGGTAAGGGATAAGCAGATTGCTTCGAGAAACCTTACCTCTACTAACGGGAGAGCTTCCATCTCAATATCCTCTCGATGCTAAGCATAAATTCCACGGAATAGTCATTTGTTACTTGTTCTTATTATCCATTGAAGGGCACGTAATCTTGCAAATCCAATCTAAGTCAAAAGTCATCCATGGAAAGGTATCATTCAATAACCAATCCAATCTTGGTTTCATTAGGAAATATCTTTATCTTTGATTTAATTAGGTGAGAAGACCTTTCAACCTTGGAATACTTACTATGTGAGAAAACCTTTCACAATCACGTTTTCATGTCTACATGAGAAATCCTTTCAACAACACAACAACAACATCATCCTTGACATTTTACTCTCAAAGCATCCTTAAAATTTTTACAGAGATTTCATCATAAATTCATGTGATTCTATCACTTCATGCTTGGTTTTATAAAACTCTTCTTTCATTATCAAAAACCCATATCATCTGTTCATAATTTGGAAAGCATAGGGATTTCATGGGTTTATAGGAAAATCATCATAAAATCATAGTATTTAATCAATTCATGCATAAGAGATCAAAATTCAATCATTTAAATCAATAATCAAGAGAACACATGGCAATTGAAGAAAACCCTAACTCAATTGGGGATCTATAATCTTTGAAAATAGAAGAATTTGGGAACTCCATGAATGGAAGGGATCCGTTGATGTAAACTATCATACCTCAATGCAAATTGTTTATCTTCAATGGAGGAGATGGAGACTTGAATTGAAACCGTAGGTTGAATGTAACATCCCGCAAATTGAAATAACTAGGAAGAAGCCAATAATTGGAAATAGTAATTTTTGGAAAGAATGAAAATCTGGAAATTTTGTTAAGTTAGAATAAGTTGAGGTTTGGTCAACTTCAAATGGCCATAACTTCTAGCTCAAGATGAATTAGGTGTACTTTCAGATATGATAGGAAATCTCTTGGAGTGATATTTCCAACGCCGCTGAGTTTGCATAATTCCATGTTCGTATGAGTGAGTTATGCCCTTTGCAAGTTGGACTGTTGGAATTAGGAATGTCCAATCCGGATTTTTAAAGGGTAGTTTGGTCTTTTCCTTGCCCAATTATGTTATTTAGTTTTTGGTAATTAAGTTAGGGTCTAATCAAAATTAGATCAGTTTACACTTTTACCAAAATACGCTAGGGCTTGGAGAAGAGCAGAAAAGAGGAGAAAGGAGAAGAACGTTCAAGATTCGTCGATTTTGTCAAGTATAGCATATGGATTTTGTCGGGGGTGATCCCTAAAAGGTATGTGAGATCACATAGCGTTGGGTTAGTTCACCCATGCGCCAATCATGATTTATTTCAGCGAAATTAAGTTCTTGAAAGCTTAGAAATTGAGTTCTTGATGGGTTCGTTGAAGTTCTATTAAATTCTTGATTCGTTGAAATCGTTTAGCAGTTGTTTGATCCGAATTCGTGATTTTTGGTTTGATTTTGAGTAGAATCTGATGCACTTTAAACATATAATCGATTCTAAATGTTTGGGGAAATAACCCATGGAGTCTAGAGGATTTATAGCTGGAAAACGAGAACAAATTCGTCAGTCGAAATTTGGCAGTGCCTCCGCATCACTGAGCTAGTCCCCAGTTTTGGGAAAAGTCATTTCACGTCGCGGAGCGGTCATGGACCATTCTACCTCAAAAGTTATTTTTGAAACTAAAATTTGAATGCCTCCACGCATCGCGGACCCACCCTCAAACAGTGAAATTTTGATCTTTTCTCATGTTTAGCTATCTAAACTAATTCCTAAACATCATGAGATCTTTTCTATCACAAATCACAATCCTTGAATCTATAATTCAAATCAAGGAAAGTTAAAGTCAAGTTAGAAGTTAAGAAGCAAGTCAAGAGAAGTTCTTTAAAGTTTTCGAAAGTCTTCCACAAACGCTTTAACTTTGTTCTAAGACTTAAGCTTTAAGTTAAGCAAAGAGTAAAGATTTGAAGTTCATTTCTTCAAAGAAGTATATGGGGACTGTATATACTGTCCCTTTTATTGCGTTCAGTTTTATTATTAATTCATTAGGTTGTCGTGGGCCTGTATCGACATCCATCTTAGTTGTTTAGAGGGTTCATAGACAGACAGTCAATTAGTTAAATTCATTTGTCACTACTTTATTATTAGCGCATGTTTTAGTCACTTGAGGTTGCCATTGTGGCTAACTTTAAATGTTTATTTTAAAACATTCTAAGTTATTCCCCAAGTCCTTTTTTAGACTATTTCTTATGTTTAAGTCTTTCGCTTAGTAAGTAAGCAAGGACATGGGTTTGTTTGGGGCCAACAATGGTTCTCGAGTGCCAGCCACGTCCGGGGTATAGGCTCGGGGAGTGACAAACTTGGTATCAAAGCAAAGAGTTCCAGAGTCCTAGGGAGTCTATGAAGCCATGTATGTAGAGTCCTATTTATCAGTGTGAAGCGTGTCACATCTATAATTAGGAGGCTGCAACACTTAGGAAAATTTCTCACTTCTTTCATACTCATTTCCTACGTTAGAGTTTGATCTCTAAAAGTTTTCCTTCTAATCCATGCTTGCGCATGTTTTCAGATAATCATGCTTCCACGAAGAGCTGTCAGAGGTCGTTCTGCTAGGAGGAATGTTGAGGAGCAGGAGTTACCAAATGCACCTAAAGTGCAACCCCAAGGGAAAGTTACCAATGCTGAGTTCAGAGAAGCCATAAAGATGTTAAGTCAAGCTGTGACTAACCAGGTTGGGCATCAAAGAGGAGCTCGACAAGAAGAGGCTGACACTTCAAATATTCGTGAGTTCTTGAGGATAAATTTCCAAGGTTCATTGGTTCAAGCACATCTGAGGATCTAGAGAATTTTGTTGATGAACTGAAAAAGGTGTTTGACGTGATGCATGTTGCTGATACTGAGAGAGTTGAGCTAGCTGCATATCAATTCAAGAATATTGTGAGGACTGGGTTTGATCAGTGTAAAGGGGGTAGAGTTGAGGATGAACCACCTGCGAATTGGGCCTGTTTTGAGGAGGATTTCTTGGGGCATTTCTTTCCCCGAGAACTGAAAGAGGCTAAGGTACGTGAATTTCTTACTCTTAAGCACGATTCCTTAGATGTTCATGGTTATGGGTTGAAGTTCACCCAACTATCCAGTTATGCTCCAGAGATGGTTGTGAAAATGTAGAGTAGAATGAGCTTGTTTGTTGATGGGTTGTCCCGTCTATCAAGAAAAGAGGGTAAGGCAGCTATGTTAGTTGGGGAGGTGGACATATCAAGGTAGATGGTATATGTGCAGCAGGTTCAGGAAGAGAAGCTGAGGGATAGAGAGGAATTCAGAAACAAGAAGGCTAACACAGGAAATGAGTCTGGGCAACAGAAAGGTAATGTGAATCATTCGTCCTTTCAGCAGGAGAAAAAGGGACCTGCTCCATCATCTGCTAAGGTTCAGCCCGAGAGGGTGAGCCCTAGTCCCATATCCTAACACTCAGCTTGAGAGAATGAGTGGGGTAAGGCGTAGGCTGGCCTTCATGAGACAAATGGGTGTCCGAGAGGAATATATTTGAAACGGGGTAAGTTGCCCGAGAGGGAACTTATTTCCATCTAAAGCTTAGCCTAGTCACTATTATCTTGCATATTTCCTATCAAAGCATGTACCCAACGATTTATCTCAACTTGTAGTGCGGTCAAACCCTAAGAACTTGTCCCCATACTTGATTTTCTTGTTATTTTTATTGTTTTTACTACTTGTGACAAAACCTCCATTTGATATTTGACACCTTTGTGTCACCCCTTTTAATTTAGAATATTTTTAATCGTTAATGTTTTTAGCTACAACTAGTTAGAACTTAATTTTATTTTTCTATTAATTCTCAAAACCAATCCATTGGGACACGACCCCAACCCTTGGTTGGGTTACTATATTATCGACGATCGTAGACACTCGTACCGTAGGTTAGTGTCGTTGGTCATGATAAAAGCATCAAAATGGCACCGCTGCCGGGAAGTGGTGTTGCTTGAGAATTTTTACATCAATAGAATTTTTTTTCTTCTTAGTTGTAGTTTACTAATTTAATTCTTAGTTTTATTTTGTGATTTGTCTGAATCTAAACAGGGGAAGCAAGCATGACAAAAAATATTCGGTTACCAATGGAGTTTCCTCTATTAAAGGTAATGATGTATCGGGATCGTATCCTAACCTTCAAGCAATCGGAGGATGAGCGGATCCATGAGACATGGGCAAGATTCAATGAACTACTAACTCAATCCTCCACTCATGGAATTCCCGGTACGATCATCCTTGATTGCTTCTACCGAAGCCTTGGCCTCAGAAACGAGATGTTGGTCGCCCAACTCCTTCCTGGCGGGACATTAAAGCAACCATATACAATAGCAGTCCAACTTCTTGACAATATGGCTAAAATGAGCCATGAGGTTAAAAATGATTTCTTGATGACCGCACTAATGACTCAAATGGATGAGTTAAAAAGAAATATGGTGAAGGTCGAAGCTCATTGCAAAAGAAAGGATAAATACATTCCCCCTTATAATAGAAGAAATAATGAGAACAAGGAGATGAAACGCACCGAGGGAATGCTCTCATTGATTCTCCGCAAGGTCACCGAGCAAGAGAACGAGCTGGAGGGATTGAAAGAAGACATTGAAGGAATTAAACAAATTATTTGGTCTCATTCTAAAGCTGTCCAACTGGTCGAGGACCTGATGCGTCATGCGTTGCCTCAACTCCATCCAGAGAGAAACAGGGGGTGGCTTAATGAGGATATGACAAACCCCAACAACGAAACTTGAACAATGACTTGCGTCGTTCCATGACGGTAAATAAGGCACTTCTTGGGAGGCAACCCAAGGTCGTAAATGCCTAGGTTTTTGCTTTTTTGAATAATGGTGCGTTGATGCTGTAGGTTAAAGTGAAGGAATTGCAGAAAAGTGAAGATTGGTGAGCAGAAGTCCATTCCGCAAACCGCCAAGTAGGTCAGAGACCCTGACTGGATTCACTATTTTGCTCAATTCAAGTGCTATACAGAGCTTGTAAAACTTGGCGAACTCAAAAAGTAGTCGGCGTATCACCAGCTTGTCTGGTGATTTCGACTCAGCCCACCAACCTGATCCCTAAAGAAATTGATGCTTTATAGAAATGGAGGGATAAATGATCACCCAGCGAATCGCCGAGTAGGTTGGCGAGTGCGACTAACATCGCCAAATGGGCACAAATTGAACTTCGTATATTGCCAACAATCACACTTCTTCATTCTTTCTCACTTTCAAACTCCATAACTTCACACAAAGGTAGTAATTTACATTTTCTCACCTTAAATTAGTACTTTAGTCATGGATTAGCAGTTGGAACTCAGATTTTCATTGTCGCCTAGCATTACAATTTTGTTTACTAAGTAAAAATGTTAGTTTATGAAAAACCCTCCTTCGTTTTTGAAGAGTTCAACCTCATCTGCAATCTAGGTGTCCATTAATGCGTCTTAGATCTCTCTGATATGAGTAGAAATTTTCGAATACCTGCTTCTGATTTGTAAACTGGGGCCTAATTGTTCTTACCGTCCGAATTCCTTTTTCACTCTGCTTACCTTAAAACTAAATCTGGTGAGCTATGCATAATGGGTGTTGACCATGATTGGGTGTTGTGGGTCTGAGCTGAATTTCATTAATGCATAGTTTAATTTTGTTTTTGGGGTTTGTACGATCGATTTTGAGAAGTGAATTGAATCTCAGGCACGTTAAGTTAGTCGGCGAGCTAAGTTGAGCTCACCGAATCACTCGGCGGTTCACCTACTAACCCTGAATTTCCCTTAATTTCATATCCTAAGTGTTGTGGGCTCTGTAACCTTCGACGGACATATGCATGACGCCAAAGAGGTTTGGCGATTTGTTGAGTAGATCGGCGAGCCTGTCTGCTATTTTTCTGCTACAATGTAATTAATAACTATTCTCTCTTAACTTTTTACAGATATGGCCAAACAAACGACCAGAGGAAGGGAGAAAGTAATTGTAATCAGTGAAAATGCACCTCCACCTAGGGGCAAGGCCACCACAACTTCAAAAAGCAAGGGGAAGAGCAAAGCCATCGAGTTATCCGACACAAGCTCTGATAGCACATGCTTCTACATCGCTGAGCCACCCACATATACTAGTGAGAGTGCGGGTATGACGAAGACTACTAGGCAGAGGCAATGGGGGCTGAAATATGATCCTAAATGATACATGATCCATATCAGATCAGAAATAGTCAATCGACCACTCCAACTCCACCAGCCCCAGAGCAAACTTTAGTGCTGGCACCTCTAGTACAAGGTCCCCAGCATGGATCGACGAATAGATCAAAGGTGGAAGGTCTCAGAACGATCATTGATGAGAAACGACTTTCCATAGATGGGGTTATTGATAGGTATCCAGAGGTGATGGATTGCCTGAAACACTACAAATTCCAAATCTTCACAAAACATCGCGACTCTTACATACCAAGCTGGGTTAGAGAGTTCTACGACACATACAGTGCATTGATACCTCAACGGAAAAGGCTAGTCTCATCTTTTAAAGTAGTTGACTATGTGGTTGTTAGAGAAAGGAAGGTAGCCTGTGACAAGAAGACTATCAACACAGCTTTGGGTATGTCCGATAAAATTAATGATCACTGTTAGCACTTGATTAGGACACAGAAGCTGGAAGCGATAAAAAATTGGCTAGCTCTGCTAGTCTCAAATGATAATGCTCCGACATGGTTAGCAGAAAGAGTTCCGATTAAGATGAAAAATCTGAACGTAGCTGAACGATACTGGTTCGAATTCATCAGTAACACAGTTATGCCATCATAGAATGAATCAATCCTTCGCCATGTTAAGGCAGCTTGTCTTAGATGCATCATGGAGAAAACTAGGATAAATCTCGGGATGATCATTGCCTATGACATCCATATGCGTGCAAAGCAAAGCCGGACATCTCTCCCTTTCCCGATATTAATCACTGAATTATGCAAAAGAGCTCAGGTGCCTAGAGATGCAACGAAGGATGTGGAATTAGCCGCCACCGCCCCATTAGTATCCGAAAGATTGAACCCAACTATCTTAAGGACCAAGCAGAAAAGAAACAGAAGAAAGCTGTGGCCATTAGATCGATACATGAAGAGGCATCTTTGCGTACCCCGGACCCTGGGCCTTCAGGTATATCAAATGTCATTACCACTCCTTCTGACCCTACAGGTCCCTCTGCTGCTTCATTACCACCCATACCTACGGCAACCATTGCCTCCTGTGAGCTAATCACTCAGGCATCCTTGATCCGAATGGGACAACTTGCCCAATCTGGTAATTGTCGGACTGCCAACATAGAAGCCTCCATTCAAGGCATGATTCAGGTTGCCCTCGACAATGCTGTGAGACCACTAAGCATTACCATTGATGCTTTAGAGGACATGATAGTAGTGTGTGAGCAATATCAATGAGCCACAGAGGAAGTAATACCCTTAAATGCCGCCATTACAGAGCTGAAGAAAGATGTGGACTACCTAAAGTCCACCGATATATCCATGATCTTTGGAATAGTGGAAATTGCAGATGTGCCCTAAATGCCTACAGGACATGGAGATGGAATGAAGCATACATCCGATCCTGGTTCAGAGGCAGAATCTGATGAAGAGATGTTTGAGGATGCTACATCAGACGACATAGCCGAGACTGAAGAAATAATGATAGAAGCTGCTATGCAAGCTTCTTTGGCAAAGTCTCCTTCTGCTGGATCCAGTAGAGCTCGTTCTTCTAGTGGTCACTCAAGGTACTGATGCCTCGACAGATGAAACGACCTATTAGCCAGGACTCTCTTTTTACCTCCCTCTCTGTGTTTCTTTATTTTGCCTTTCAGATTCTGTATTTATTTGCATTTGAGGACAATTGCTTTTATTTGTGGTGGGGTGAGGCCCACACTTTTTGTGGTGATAGTTGTGTTTTGTGCATACTATTGGGGTGTTTTGTTTTAAATTGTGTTAATACTCCTTTTTGTGAATGTTTGAGCTTGTGGCTCCATTTCCGTTTATTTTTAATTGCAAAATAATTTTGACCCTTCCGAGTTTTTTTGAATTTTTCTCACATTTCTGCCACCTCTCAGGTGTTGAATGTGGTTGTTCTTTTGCAAAAAATAGAGTCTCGATTTCGATCAATACCAATGACTTCAATAGTGCTTACAATTGAACAAACATGAATGTACGTCTACGATGAGACCAAATGAATTTTTATAGACAATATGTGAACTCTTTGGATCTCGTTGTGATTAGCCATTTATCGAATCGATTCTCTTGTAGTGACTATTGCACACTAGCGAAAGTGTGTAGTCCTATTTGACTTAACTATAGATGTCGTGTGTGATGAGCTTACTTTGAACCTTGCATGAATAAACCTAGAATTTTCCTTGTTAGTCTGATTGATTTAGAAAGGTGTGCTCTTGAAATAATCTTAGGCAACTTTAAAGAGTGTGAGCCAAATTTGACATATACCTCTTTTGTGGCCTACCCGTGAGCGTGTGAAACTCTTTTGAACACCCTTTGAGCCTTACCTCTCTTTGGAAGAACCTTGATGAACCCTAAACCTTACTTAACCCACTACCTATAATCCTCTTGATTTGTGGTTTAGCGAATAGCCAACTTAGGCCAAAAGCCTAAGTTGGGGGTGTGGTAAAAAGGAAAAGGATAAGTCAAGAAGTGCAAGAAAAGTCCCCCTTAACCCCTGGTGTTGCAGAACAATGGAAACCCTTCGAAAAATAAATAAATATATATATATATATATATATATTTTTTATTTTTTTTTTGGAATAAAGTACCTAAGAAATCGTGTTTCCAATCAATCGATGGAGGTGAATAAAAAGATGACTTAGAAGCACTAGAAAAATAGATGATAAAGAAAAAGAAGGGAATGGCTTTAGAACACCACACCTCACGAGGATGAAAAGTCACTAAGCCTAAATCACCATACATTTGCACTCAGCCCCATTACAAGCCTTAGAAAGACCTTTTTGATCTTGACTGAGCCGAACCGAAGATCAATTGGAAAATAAGGGCAAGCCTATGGGTGAAAACATGCATTGTTTTCCTCTTTTTGAGTGTGAGCATTGCATCTGATTCCTAATC
Organism: Solanum gracilifrons; assembly: GCA_029582605.1. Classification (NCBI taxonomy): domain Eukaryota; kingdom Viridiplantae; phylum Streptophyta; class Magnoliopsida; order Solanales; family Solanaceae; genus Solanum; species Solanum gracilifrons. The sequence continues at coordinate 26,050 of JAJOOH010020595.1, read as the reverse complement.
TTGAATTGATTAACCTCTGTGTGTGAATATGGAATCATTCTTTGTGTGAGGGCATTTGGATACTTTTTGTTGAGCTTGAACCTGCACAAGTAGCAAGTATTGCAAGCATGAGAATCTTTGGTAATGGTGTGTCACAACTTGAATATTTGAGTACACAGTTGATCTTTGCATGAGTAATTTGAGCCTTGTTGTGTGCATTCATGATTGACTGATTTAGGGCTTTATTTTGATAGAAATAGTGTCCTCAAATGTTTATTTTGTCTCAATATCTGATGAAAACTCTTAAGTTTCAGATATTTGAAGTTTTAGTGGAAGCATGGACACTTAGATGCAAAAAGGAACAAAAAGGCTGAAAAGAACGAAGAAGCTGAAGCCTGAGCATCGCCAAGCACAATTGGTGATTCACCGAAGGGACACACTCCGCCCTTTGTTCCAGTACGCAAAGCCCTGAATGAGCAGGATCAAAAAGGCGATGAAAGGAGTTGTCGGCGTTTCGCTGAATAATTCCGCGAAGGAGTACTATGTCACCCAATAACATAGAACACGACGATGCTGAAGGCTAGTGAAAGACGGCGACGAACTACACCAAAGGGTGAATCCCCGAGCTAATCGGAGATTCCGACTAACCTCGCCGAAAGATCCGCGAGCACTATTTTCTGAAGTCTATAAATACTAAACTTTTTATTAATTTTGAGGAGTTAAACATTTATTTTAATTTTCACGTTAGAATAGTACTTTTTGGGATATTTTCTCTCAAGTTTGGAGAGGGTATTTTAGGAGACTTGAAGAAAGAATGATTTCATCTTTCCCAAGTTGGAAGTGGGTCTTCTCCATTCTTCTTCCTTTGCATAAATCAACGTTTAATTACTTATACCCATTTGATTTTAGTATCATTTTAGGTGTATTTTGTTATTTCTTGATGTATGGCTAAAAACCCCATTCTTGGGGTGTGATTTAGCAAATATGTGTTGATATTATTGTTGGGTCTTTCTTGTTGATAGGTTAGACGTATTTTAATGGTGATTTCACCTAGGGGTTGTGGTTTAAATTAATGGGTTTGTAGTTGCAAATACAAAACCACCCATGTGTTTCGGCTTGCCCGAGAGGGAGGTCGCGAAAGCAAGACTGCTAGACTGATGGCCTAAGGAGTGGGTCGACATGAGGTTCATCCCGAGAGGGTGAGGCCTAGTCCCATATCCTTACACTCAGCTCGAGAGAGTGAGGGGGGTAAGGCATAGATTGGCCTTCATGCGGTAAATGGGTGGCCGAGAGGAACACATTTGAAACAAGGTAAGTTGCCTGAGAGGGAACTTATTTCCATCTAAAGCTTAGCCTAGTCACTATTATCTTGCAAATTTCCTATCGAAAGCATGTACCCAACGATTTATCTCAACTTGTAGTGCGGTCACACCCCACGAACTTGTCCCCATACTTGATTTTCTTGTTATTTTTGTTGTTTTTACTACTTGTTACAAAACCCTCATTACATATTTGACACCTTTGTGTCACCCCGTTTAATTTACAATGGTTTTAATCGTTAATGTCTTTAGCTACAACTAGTTAGAACTTAATTTTATTTTTCTATTAATTCTCGAAACCACTCCTTTGGGACACGACCCCAACCCTTGAGTGGGTTACTATATTAATGAAATCTAGTTGTTGTAACACCCCGTAAAAACTAGTAAGACCTAGCTAATGCTTGATGAAATCTAGTAGGTGAAACTAGAGCCTCACATGTGAATTTGAAGTTGAAAACTTTATTAAATGTTGATAAATGGTTTCTCGAGTGAAGGTTGAGGAATTTAGTGGTTAAACATCAAGATACGACTAACACCAGAAAACTAGTAAGTTTAACTAGTATGTTGTAGAGTCTTGTATTGGAGTTTTGGAGTGTTGTATGAGGGTTAGAGAAATGACTCCCGTACTTGGAATGACATAATTAGGATTCAGACATCTGGGCATGACTCCCAAGGAACACCCAAGCTGTTCTTTGGGAGGACCCCAACACTGCCCAAAAGCTGTCAAAAATAGCTTGGCTCACTGAGGCAGATCATGCCCAGTAGACCAGTCCACGCCCCGTAGGTCATGGGCATGGGTTAGTACTTAGTCTAGGAAGGCTTGGCCTTCATTTTTGAGCCCTAGCCCCAAACTACGGAACCACAGGATTTCCAGTAGACCCATCCACAGTCCGTGGATGGGTGGGCGTGGATGAGAGTAGTTTTCCCGATTTTTATTTTTAGTTAGGGGTCTTAGTTTTAGTTAGTTATTTAATTAGGGTTAGGAGGGACGATTAGATAACTAATTAACTTCCTATATAAATTATTTTAAGTCCATAAACACCGGATTAATTCATTATAACCCTAGACCCCAAATCAAAAACCCAATACCTTTCCCTCCCAAAAATCTTCTATCTAGACTCCATTGAAGAACAAAGGAAGGGATCAAGATAGAGTTTCAAGAAGAGGGATTTTTCATATGAATTTTATGGGAATCTAAACCTAAGGTATGGAAGTTCTTCATTCCTGGTTAGCTATCACCAAGAAGCCCCTTCAACTATGTTTTCAAATCCCCCAATTCTAGGGTTTTTCAATCTAGTCATGGGTCTTCTTCCAAAATGAATTCAATTGTTGAATTAAGATTTATTTTTATTGATTATGATGATTTATTATTGGATTAATGGAGTAATGATGGATTTTGAAGAAAACCTCCATTGGACCCATGATTTCCCCTTCTTCCTAAATTGTGAACTAAGGTGTGATTTGATTGATCATAGAAGTTTAACAATTGATTATGTTTATGTTTATTATGTTGTTGAATCATGATATCTCTCTATCTAGCATGGTAATTTTAGAAGTTAGGGTTGATCTTGATTTTAACATTGAGGATTAGAAGGCTTAATTAGTCAGTATTCCAGAAGTTTGTCACAATTCATTCTTAACAAGCTTCCTACAAGTAGCTTATCCACCTTCTTGGATGTTTCACACAAGTAGATTATCCACCTTCTTGACAGATGTCTACAAGTAGCTTACACACATGCTTGGAGTCTCCTACAAGCTGCTCATCCACCTACTTGCACGTGCTGTCACATGCCAACAATTAAGTTTGTTTTTATTTGTTTTGTTTTAGTAGGCTTCATTACATGTTAAGTGGGCCCCAGTTTGAATAAAGTTTACTGTCTTTTATTATATTAGATAAAGATAGTAAGTCCGGATAATGGTTTTACTACTTTTAGATAGGATAGGGCTCATCTATTACTAAAGCATTGTGCTATGTAAGATAATGTTTTTAATTTCAGTTTGTTTGTACTAGGCCACTTTTTTCTATAAAAGGATGGCCAAGTCTTAGGATAGAATAGATTACAACGGAGATAGAGTACATAGAAAAGATAAAAGTCTTAGATATAGTTTAGCTTAAAAGTCTTAAGAGTTTTTCTTAGAAAATCTCTTTAGTTTTACTACACTTTTATACATTTTCAGTTATGAATATAATGATTTTTGGCTAAACCTCTCTCTTGTTCTTTTCTGTTGGGGGGGGGGATTGAAATTTCCGTTCGGTAGGTAGTTGGAATAGCGGGGTATGGGAAAACTCTCGGCAAGTTTACTTGCTTGTGGTTTCCGACATACCCAAGTTTGCATGTTGATATTCATAGTATCTATTTTCTAGAAGGGAAAGACACGACACAATGGGCTGACCTTTTCTTCCGTGATTTGTCAACGCAACTCTAACAAAACCAAAATGGATATGGGTAAAACCTAGGCTTTTCCACTGTCGCGGAAAATCCTCAGGCATCTGCGAAGTGATGAACTGTACCTCTTGATTTGCAAGAACATGGCACTGGTTTGAAGCAACACTATTGGTGGTGTGGTATGAAGAGAGACATTGTGGACTTTGTGGCCAAGAGATTGTACTATCAGCAAGTGAATTATGAGCATCAAAGATGGGATGGTACAATGCAAAGGATGCCCATCTTTAAGTGGAAGTGGGAGCACATTACTATGGATTTTGTGACTGGATTACCCTTGACTTTGGGTAAATTTTATTCTGTTTGGGTTATTATGGATCGGTTGACTAAGTTGGCTCATTTTATTACGGTGAAGACTAACTATAATATGGAAAGGTTGGCTAGGATCTAAATTCATGCGATTGTTCGATTGAATGGAACACCTATTTCTATTGTGTTTGATAGAGGTAGTCAATTTGCCTCACATTTCTTGAGCTCTATGCACTAGCAGATAGATGCCAAGCTTGAGTTAAGAATCGCTTTCCATCCTTAGGCCGATGGCCAATCCGAGCGGATTATATAGGTACTTGAGGATATGCTTTGGGCTTGTGTCATGTACTTTGGTGGTCGCTAGACCAATCCCTACCTCTTGTGGAGTATTTTCATAACAAAAGTTACCATTTCCACATTCATATGACATTTTTTGAATCTCTCTATGGAAGAGGTATAGATCTCTTGTTGGTTGGTTTGATTTATTTGGAGTTCGACCTTGGGGCACTGATTTGTTTAGAGACTCCATGGATAGAGTGAAGTTGATTCAGTAGAGCCTTGTGAACGCACGTAGTAGGTAGAAGAGATATACAAATAGGCATGTCCAGGATGTGTCTTTTGCTATTGGTAAGCAGATTTTGCTGAAGGTGTTACCCACCAAAGGTGTGATGAGGTTTGGAAAGAAAGGAAAGCTCACTCCAGAGTACATTACCTTTTGAGAGTTTGGGAAAGTGTGGAGATGTAGCCTATAAGTTGGCCTTACCTCTGAGCCTTTCATCGGTTCACCTGTATTCCATATTTCGATGCTTAAAAGATATCGTCATAATGATTCTCATTTGATTCAGTGGGATTTTGTTGTGTTGGATCAGAAAATGTCCTTTGAGGATGAGCAGATTGCTATCTTAGATAGGTAGACTAGACAGTATTGTGGATAAACTGATTTTGATAAAGTGTCATTCCCCGAGGCTACCCGCTAAACATAACATAGAACCTATGATCACGAGTGACCCCAAGCTAACCCTGAGTCTGGCATATATCAAGCATGCTGAAAAATATATCTAAGTAAATCATATACTATACAAAATCTAAAAGTAGTGGGTATCTAAAGAGGATAAAAATCAACTACTCTAAATGTATAGAACATATTGAAAGTTTAATGATGGATGAAACAACACTTAACAACTTTAGCTGAATCTACTACTATGTCTGAAAAGCCTTAAACTCAATGGAGTTGTTGGGACATTCCCCCAGCTAACTCTAACAAGAATAAAACTGAAAAATAAAGATGAAAAGATAAAGCATTTTTATCATCCTTGAAGTATAGGGTTTAGGGTAAAAAGCTCTAGTAAAACAGTCCCATATCATAAGAGCTACATTATTGCCCCTGTTTTTCTTCCACTGCGTGAACTAGATATGAGCCACATCCTTAAGTTAATAGGATCCCAGCTCAACACTCTCATTACCAGTAACTTGCATTACTTCAAGAATCTTCTTAACCTCATTAATGAAGTTCTGTGGGTCCTCACCAACCCTTGATCCTACAAATTTTGACGAATCATACGAACAAAGTCTCGAACCCTAGCTGCAGTTGATTCACCAGTGGGGTTTGCAGGAACTAGGCATGCTGATTGGCCTAGTTGGCTACTGTCTGAGCCAATAACTGGATCACGTTACGGAACTCTACATTCGTAACGTAATGAGTGTGGACTGGAGGAATTTCATTAGTACTGCAAGTATTAGCATTCTGTACGTTAGCGCTATGAGGAGGCATGATCTGAAATGTACAACGATGGATTAGAAAGGAGATGTTGAATCATGCCTCATGCACGATGAGATTAGCAAAGGAAGTAATATTTTTTCTTAAAACACTTCATAGCTTCCCCTCATGGATGTGGTGCGCTTCACACCCATGAGAGAGACTCTACTTAGTACAACTTTCAGACACCCAAAGACTCTTCAACCTAATTCTGTATTACCAAGTTTGTCACGCCCGGAGGCTGCCTCCCAGATGTAACACGGGACCAAGGATCACGAGTGACCCCAAGCTAAACTTTGAGTCTGGCATATATCAAACATACTGAAAATATATATAAGTAAATCATATACTATGCGGAAGCTAAAAAAAGTGGAGATCTTAAAAGGGGGAAAATGAACTAATTTGAATATATAGAACATAATAAGAGTTTAATGATGACTGAAACAACACTTACAACTCTAGTTGAATCAACTACTATGTTAGAAAAGCCTCTAACTGAATGGAGTTGCTGGAACATTCCCCCACCTAACTCTAACAAGACTGAAACTAAGAAAATAAAGACTAAAAGATAAAGCACGTTTATTGTCCTCGAATATAAGGACTCACCACCGAAGCTATTGAAGTCGGACTTAGGATCGAACTAAGCATGATCAGGATGTGGAGTGCCTTAACCTATATCATGAAACAAAGTATTGCAGAGTATGCGCCAGTACTTGGAATGTACTGAGAATGCAATATATAAATATGCTAGGTTGAACAAAGTATATAACATGAACAATACATAAATGAGCAATGATATAATCTGAACAAGGATATAGATATGTACTGATGTATAGTTGAACATTGAACTGAATGCATTGACCCGATACTAATCATAAAGATAACATGCTGATTGATTAGTGAAGTAAATGCTGAAAACCTGATCAATGCACTGAGAGTCTGAATGTGGGAGCTACTATTAACCCACATAAACCACATGAGCTAAACGTGGAGTCTGATGTATACACCTAATTTGGAGGACCCAATATATGTTGCCAGGGTTATAGAGGCATGACTGTGGGGTGATCACTAAATCTGATACCCAATTGAGGGGGATTATAAACCTACGCATGCACGTAACTTTGGGACTTTGAGGGTACAGTAAACCTTAGTCCAACTTGGTGCTAAGTCTACTCCCAACTGAATATTCATGAAGCTTAAATGCAGTGAATACTAAATAGCTGAAAACACTGACATGTTAACTGAGAATGCAACATTTATATACTGAGAATATGGCATTCAAAATCTGAAACATGAATTTTTTTCTGGTTGACCTAGCAAGTATAATTCATGAACTAGGATAAATTTACACAAGCTAGGGTTCTGAGTGCTATGCATGGAATTATACTAAATTATCAAGAAAAAAGTTATTTATATCAAAGGAACCATAATCACATTAAATCTTGAAAATTTAGAAACCCTATGTCTGAACAGTGTATTATAATCTGAAGAACTAAATGAATTTTGGGGACCTAATGGGTGAAAGGACCCGCTAGTGAAATCACACATACCTGGTGACGAAATCTACGGAGAAATCCTTTGGATTTTAGGGATGAACTTCAAAGAACACTCCTGCTTGTTCTATGGGGAAGTGATTGACTCTTTCCTCTTGATTTCGCTCTTAGTTGGGTGATTTTTGGAGAATGAGGTTTCTGGGTATTATCCGACTAGATGATTAGGCTTAGATTTAGTAAAACGACATAGTTTAGGCATCAAACAACACATTTTAAGTGCTCAATGCATAGGGTTAAAGACCAAAGTGACCCTGACTTAAAATTGACGAACTAACCTTCACGATGGGACTGACGGATCGTTAATAGGACAACGGCCCATCAACTGGGACATGGTTATGGCCCTGCCCAACATGTCTTTACTGAAACAAGCGTAACTTTTTAGTCCGATCTAGGATTTTAGCAAACTTGGTGGCGTTGGAAAGATGACTTAAATATATTAAATTTATAAGGGCACGGATGGCCTAATTCATTTTACGCTAAAATATATGATCATTTGAAGTCAACCCATACTTATAGATTGAACTGCGCCATACATGGTCCACTTTACGGGCCGTGTAGACCATCGTGGTTCTTCATATTAATTTTGGTGTTTCCTGGCTGCTTTGACGGCCCACTTGACGGATCGTGTGGCATTCCATTGCCTGTGGTCCTCCATTTTTTTGCTGGGTGTGAACCACGATGAGGGTGATGGGCGGTGGTTCCATTCACGGCCTGTGGACCCCTTCGTGGTCCATCATTTTTCCTCTTATTCAGTCTTAGGTAGATTTGTCATGTGTTACATAAAGTTTTTCCAATAATTCTTATTTTTAACAACATTTCAAATGTGGGTTTTTCTCCTTATGTTGGAAAAGTCGTAAATTGTTAATTTAGAGCTCGATTCTTGTTTTTTAATGGTTTTTTTAATAACGAACTTGTTTTGGCTTGTAGAACTTGTTTTTCAACTAAAAAAAATATGATTTTACCCTTTTGATCTCCGAAGTGATTTTTGAACTATTTTACTCCTGATTTTAAATTTTATCAATATGGGTATCATTGGACTCCTTTTGATGAACTCTTTCCATTCTTGATAGTTGAGGATTGTTTTGATTAGCGTGTGGTTGAGGATTTGCTCCGATAGAGTTGTCCGGATGAAATTTTAGCGTTGAGGTAGATTTGTCTAATCTTTCTCTTATACTGGATTGGGTGATTGGTCATTCTTATGTGTTAGGCTATGGGGCGGGATCCTAGCAAGATTTGGACTATGGCTCGTCCTAATTTATCATATCATGTTCTTGGGAAATTGAGAAAAATGTGGAGATTCCTTTTGAGGAAGAAACCTTTTTATATCCTTGACCATTCTGAGTTGTTAAGTTGATGAGATATTGAGATTGTGATTTTGTATATGGACTGTGAGTCCCCCATGGGTCCTTGTCTGGGAGCCTTAGCTCGATAGGGTGTATACGACAGGTTGTGCGACAACCTTGATTCCACTATACCACCACATTATTGCATTATCTCATTGCATAATAACTTGAATTGCTTGACTAGTCTGTGATATGGGAACTGTTGTGACCTTATTTGTTTACTTTACTCATGCCATTCGTTATGAATTGGTGGCACCAATGCCAGAATGAGACTTCTATATGCAAGTGGAAGCGTTCCTTAGTATATTTCATAAGTTGATTAATTATGTTTGCTCACTTGGCCATGACTACTGAGTACTTGTGGATTGTACTCACCCCCTACTTCTGTATCATTTTTTATGCAGATTCTAGTTTGGGTACTCTCCACAGTGGTTGGTCATTTCTAGCTTTAGAGATCTTTTTGGAGTGGTGGTGATATCCTGTTCCAAGATCATCATTAGTTCCGTCCTTTATTTTCAATATTTGTTTCTTTTTGGAGACTTGTAAAGTGTTTCATACTCTAAAGTTGTATTAGCTGCTCTTTATACTTATGTTACCAGGTTTTGGGATATTCTTTGTTGTTCTTTTCTATTGTTTGTGGCCATACTTCTCTTTCGGAGTCTCGTATGTTTGTTATTTTTGCTTACACATCATTTTGGGGGTGACATAATGTCCCCAAATCTTAAGGGCAAACACTACTGCCGCTAAATCTAAATCATGAGTCGGATAATTATTTTCATGCACCTTTAATTGCCTTGAAGTATAAACAATGACTTTTGTTGCATCAAAACACAACCAAGACCAATCCATGAAAAATCACAATACACCACAAAACCATTTGATTCTTTCGGTAAAGTCAATATAAAGGCTGAAGTGAGTCTATCATTGAACTCTTCAAAACTCTACTCACAACCCGCCGACTAGAGAAATTTTACCTTCTTTTGAGTAAACGTCGTCAAAGGTGAAGCAATTGATGAAAATCCAACCAAAAATCTTGTATAGTAACTAACCAAACCCAGGAAAATCTGATTATTTGAAGCAGACATATGTCTACGCCAATTCTTAGTTGCCTTGGTCTTCCTAGAATCTACTTGAATACCTTTACCAAAGACAATATGGCCAAGGAAAGCAATGAACCTCAACAAAAGTTCAGGTTTTCTAAAGTTAGCAAACAATTCTATCATTGAGAATTTGCAACACAACCCTCAAATGCTTAACATGCTCACCCTCACTCTGAGAATAAATCAAAATATTATCAATAAACACAATGACAAATATGTCGTGATATTTCTTAAACACCCAACTCATCAAATACAGGAACTCCACCGGGGCATTAGTCAAACCAAAATACATCACCTAGAATTCATAATGAATGTACCGAGTTTGAAAATCCATCTATGGGATGTCACTCACTTTCACCCTCAATTGGTGATAACCCAATTGAAGGTCGATCTTAGAGAAGTAACTTCCTCTTTGTAGTTGACCAAACAAATTATCTATCCTTGGAATATGATACTTGTTTTTAATAGTGACCTTATTCAATTACTGACAGTTAATGCACATTCAGAGGGAACCATCCTTCTTTCATAGAAACAAGATTGGGCACCCAATGGAGAGATACTCAGTCTAATAAAAACCTAATCTAGCACATCCTTCTATCGGTACTTCAACTCCTTATGTTCTATAGGGGAAATATGGTAAGGAGGAATAGAGATAGGCTACATACCTAGGAGAAAGTAAATACCAAAGTCTATTTCACTTTTTAGAGAAAATAGGGAACATTATCGGGTAAAACTTTTGGAAACTAATTTACAATCGGAATTGACTCAAGAGTAGAGTTTTCAGAATCAATATCCCTAAATCTAATGCGGTGGTAGATGCATCCCTTAGAAATCATATTCGTAGCCTTTAAGAGAGATATAAACTGACCCTTGATGAGTCCACAAATTAGACTCATTTAGGGCTATATTTTGATAGAATTAGTGTCCTCAAATGCATATTTTGTCTCAATATCTGATAAACCCTTAAGTTTCAGGTATTTGGAGATGGAGGAAAAGCATGGACACTACTTAGCAAAAAGGAACAAAGGCAGCTTAAAGAACGAAGAAATGAAGATCTGAGAATCACCGGACCCATTCGGCGAGTCACCAAAAGGTCTAATCCTCGCCTTTTGTTCCAGTGTGCTGAGCCCTGAAAGAAGCAGTCGGCCTGTTGCCAAGCATTTCCGCGAAGCAGTACTATGTCTCCCAATGATCCAAAACACGATGATACTGAAGGATTGAGCAAGACGGCAATGACACCTTCCGAAAGGCGGATCGTCGAGTTGATCGGCGATCTCGACTAACGGCGCCGAATGATCCGTTGTAGCATAAATTTTTGATAACTATAAATACTCGTTGAGAGTTGTAGATTAATATCAGATTTTTAATATAGAATTTTTTGTTCTAAGTTTGTAGAGGGTCTTGAAGAACTTGAAGATTCAAAGGGTTTCAACTCCAACATTTTGGACTTGGGTCTTGTGGATTCTTCACTCTTGGCATGTTTTAAGACTTAAATTTTCATACCCATTTGAATCCAAACCCATATTGGTATAAATATCTATCTCTTTTACATGTCTAGCTAAAATCCCAATTCTTGAGGTGTGATTTTGTGAATATGGGTTTGATTATCAGTTGAGTCTTGCTTGTTAATGATCTATTTGTTGTTTAGATGTGATTTCATTTAGTAGTTGTGGTGGAACTTAATGAAATTGTTGTTACTAATACGATTTCATCTTTGTGTTTTTGGCTTGCTCAAGAGAGAGGTCGTAAAACTAAGACTACTAGTTTTTGTTCTTGTTAGTTGTAGTTCTACTTACTTAATTTATAGTTTAGTTTTGTTTCCTTGTGTGAATATTTCAGGAATCATGGGTGTTAATGGCTGCAACGGTAGTTAGGTGGGCCACCAAGATGACATCGTATATCTCAACGATGTCCAAGAGCCTAACATTAATGACCCCCATCTCATGGGAGGTATTGGGGCCATCCGTTTACCTCCAGTCGAAGCAAATGCAGTGTTCCATATAAAAAGCACTATGTTGCAACTAAAAGGACTTTTCAATGGATTGACACATGAGGATCCTCACGAGCATCTTCGAAACTTCGTAGATGTGTGCAGACTATTCACTTTCAAAAACATCTCTCAAGAGTCAGTCCGGTTAAGGTTATTCTCTTTCTCATTGATGGGAGAAGCATGCAAATGGCTGGCAGAGTTGCCACACGAATCCATCACTTCTTGGGAGGAGTTGGTCACCGCATTTAATGTGTGATTTTTCCTTCCCTCCAAGATGATGACTCTTCGGGACAGTATCCAAATCTTTAAGCGTCTAGAAGGAGAGCCTTTGCACGAAACTTGGCTGCGGTTAAAAAATTTGGTGCTTCAATGCCCAACCCATGGTTTGCCGGATAACGTGTTGTAACAGTACTTTTACCGGAGTTTGGACTCGGTAAACAAAGGTGTTGCTGACCAACTTTCAACTGGAGGCTTGATGCAACAACCGTATGCAATAGCAGCCCAACTTCTAGATGGCATGATAACCATCAACATAGCGTGGTACACCCGCGAAGACCAGGTCTCCCCTCTCACATTCAAGCTATCGAAGGAGCAGATGGAAAAGGATCATGAGAGAGACCAAAACATGGGCAAGATCATGATACAAGTTGACATTTTATCCAAAAATGTCATAGGGGCGTGTAAATCCTGAGGAGACAAAGTTTGAATCCTTGTATAATGAGGAGGTAAATTTTCTAGCCAACCAAGGCGGTGGTTATCATTAAAACTACCCAAAGCAGGGTGGTAACCAAGGTTGGGCTAGAGAATATGGTTGGAAGGATCGGGATAGAGAATCGAGGGATCAAAATCCCAACTGGAAGGATGGGGAGAAGGACAGGTATGTGCCTCCCCATGAGCGCTAAAAGACGAAGGATTCAGAAGGTGGTCGATATGAGGATATGCTTTCTTGTATCGTCAACAAAGTTGAGGGGTTAGACAAGATCTTGAAAGAAATGAAGGAAGATGTGTCGACTTTGAGCCAGACCGTCACCTCCCATTCAGTACCAATCAAGCAGTTGGAGACCCAAATGGGTCAGATGTGATGTCGTCTCACCTAAATTCGAGACAAAAAGGGGGTTTGCCTAGTGACTCTATGGTCAACCTCAAAAATGAGGTTTGAAGGTGGACTTGTGTCGTGCCACGACGTTGACTAAGGTGTTGTTTGGGAGGCAACCTGAAACCCTTTATTGCTTTATGTTGCTTTGATAAAATAATGGTGTGTTGATTCTGCAAATGGAAGTGTGGAGAGTGAACAAAAAGTGTATATTGGTGAGCAATAGCTGCAATCAACAAATTGCCGAATGGTTCGGCGACCCCGAACTAGACCGCTGTTAGACTCAAGACCAATTTACATTGGAGTCTGTAAAACTCGGCGAGCACATGAAATTATTGGTGAATCGCCGACCATGTCAGTGATCTCGGTGGAGACCGCCGTTTGGACTCCCCAAACAACTGGAAGTTCTATAAAATTCGGCGAGGCAAGTGGCTACTTGGAAAAACGCTGAGTGGTTTGGCGATCCTGACTAATGTTGCCGAATGGGTGAAAACTTGACGGTTTTTCAGGCCATAGGTTTAAAAGTTTCAAATTCATTCCCTTTTCTAACCTTTCCATTTTCCCAAACTCACACCCGCACTCTAGTTTTTATATTTGTTGCATTTTTGGGGTATTTTTATTTGTTGATTTCTTCTCGGAAGTTGGATTAAATTGTCGCCTAGTGACTGAATTCCGTTTTAGTCAGCACGAAAGGTTGGTTCTCAAACTCTGAGCTCTTTTTATCGATTTTGTACTCAATGCAATGATATTACGTTGTTGATATGTGCTGGGCCTTTCTGGTAGGATTAAAAAATTTTGTTTGCTTGTTAGATTCACTAATTTTTCTCGTATCGATTTAAATAGTTAATTCCTGAAAATTGTATCTCGTAGGAGATGAAAAATCGTGGGTTGTGCATGAGTGTCATTGGGTCTAAGCCTAACTTGAGTTGTGCATGCGTTGATTTTGTTTTTAGGGTTAGCGGGGTTGAATTCGAGAAGGTAGGTTGCATGAAGGTACGTTGGGCCATTTGGTGAGCTTGGTCGAAATCGCCAAACCACTCTACGACTCGCCTAATGACCCCATCTCGCCTTTAATTTCATGCTATATGTTTTGTTGGTTTCTAAACCTTTCAGCGAGAAGCATGAGTTTACCAAAAGCAATCGGTGAATTGCCGAAGTCTGCTTGTTCGCCCTTTGTCTGCCCCCCTTGAACTCCCACTGCACTAAAACCTTCAGTTGGAAACCCCTTGCTCGCCAAAAGTATTCTACGACTCACCAGAAGGATTGGCAAGTCTGTCTGCAGCTGATTGTCTTTGTTTTATTTGTCGAATATTTTCTAACTTTTCCTCGAAGCTTTGTAGACATGACTAGACCTAATGTTGTAAGGAGAATCATGTCACCCCGACATATAAGAGCAAAAAATTTCAGGAAAGATACAAATGAAGCGAATCCTCCCCAGACGGGAAGAGAGGGTGAAAAGCCTAGTTCCAGCAAGAGATTTGTCCCCTGAGATCCCACTGTCCCTTCGTGAACTTGTGTATTCTACACAACTATATATTCCTTTTTGGCGGCTGATGACTTGGACAATTTTAGCATGTCAGTTGCCGCTGAACCTTCTGAAGTAGCTCCGGGGACTATTATCCAAGTCCAGGATCACACATCAGGCACTAATGCCCAGACAGATGGAGAGGCTGCATAGACAGGATCCCCTCTTTACCTCCCTCTCTGTGTTTCTTTATTTTAAATTCTGGATATTATGTTATTTGCATTTGAGAACAAATGTTTTTAATTGTGATGGGGTATGGCCCACCTTTGTGTGAGCTATATTCTTGTTGGGTTGCGAATCATAATATTGTGTTTTATACTATTTTTCGTGGAAGGTTTGAGCTTGTGGCATCGTGTTTTAAATTTATAAATGATTTGACCTTTCCAAAAAATTTTAAATCTTCGACACCTCTTGTATGTACTTGATAGTGGCTGCTCTTTAGCAAATTTAAGTCTCGGTTTTGATCAATACCGATGAATTGAATAGTGCTCATAATCGAAAAAACATTAATGTACGACTACAATGAGACCAAATGAAGTTGCATAGACAATATGTGAACTCTTTGCATCCCGTTGTGATTAGCCATGTATCAAATCGATTCTCTTTTAATAAACGTTGCACACTAGCAAAAGTGTAGAGTCTTGTTTGACTTTAGTGTCGATGCCTTTTGTGATGATCTTACTGTGAACCATGCATGAAAATACCTAGAATTTTCCCCGTTGGTCCGGTCAACTAAGTAAGGCTATCTCTTGATATGATCTTAGGCAACTTCGAAGAGTGTGAGCCAATTTGACATACCTTTTTTGTGACCTACTTTGTGAGTGTGCGAACCTCTTTTGAACACCCCTTGAGCCTTATCTTTCTTTGAAAGAAACTTGATGAAAACTAGACCTCTCTTAACCCACTACCCTTAATCCACTTGATTTGTGGTTGATTGAATAGCCAACTTAGGCCAAAAATCCTAAATTTGGGGTGTGGTGAAAAGATAAGGGCAAGTCAAGAAGTGCAAGGAAAGTCTCCTTTAACCCATGGTGTTGAGAAAAATGGTACCCCTCCATAAAAATAGAGAGAAGAGAAAAAAAGAAGAAAAAAAAGAAAAATTATGGAATAGAATACTAAAGAAATGGGGTTCCCGAACAATCCATAGAGAGTAATTAATGGGATAACTTATGAGCACTAACGAAATGGATGAAAGAAGAGGAAAGAGTGTGTTGTGAGCACCACATTTCATGAGGATGAAAGTCACTGAGCCTAAATAACCATACCTTTGCACTCAGCCCCGTTACAAGCCTTGTAAATAACTTTTTGATCTTGAGTGAGCTGAAGCAAGTGTTGATTGGAAAATACGGGTAAATCTATGGGTGAAATTATGCATTGTGTTCTTCTTTGTGAGTGTGAGTGTTGCATCTGATTCCAAAGCTTTAAACTGTGAACCGTTGTGTGAATATGGAATCATTCTTTGTGTGAGGGCATTTGAACACTATAGTTGAGCTTGAACTTGCATTTGAAGCAAGTATTGTGAGTTCGAGATTCTTTGATAATGGTATGTCACAACTTGAAACTTTGAGTGCACATCTGATCCTTGCATGACTATGTTAAGTCTTGTTGTGTACATTTATGATTGATTTTTGTATAACACTATTTGAGATACCCTTTTTGAACAACTGAACTCGAGTTTGGTTAAGGGCAATCAAAAGTTTAAGTTGGGGGTGTTGATGAGTCCACATTGGACTCATTTAGGGTGATATTTTGATAGAATTAGTGTCCTCAAATGCATATTTTGTCTCAATATCTAATGAAAACCCTTAAGTTTCACGTAATTGGAGTTAGAGGAAAAGCATGGACACTACTTAGCAAAAAGGAATAAAAGCAGCTGAAAGAACAAAGAAATGAAGATCTGAGAATCGCCGAACCCATTCGGCGAGTCGCCAAAAGGTCTTATCCTCGCCTTTTGTTCAAGTATGCTGAGCCCTGAAAGAAAGGATCAAATCGGTGGTGAAAAGGAGTAGTCGGCGTGTCCCCGAGCAGTTCCGTGAAGTAGTACTATGTCATCCAATGATCCAAAACACGATGATGCTGAAGGATAGAGCAAGACGATGATGAAACCTACCAAAGGGTGGATCGCCCAGTTGATCGGCGATCTCGACTAACGGTGCCGAATGATACGCTGCAGCACAAATTTTTGAAAACTATAATTACTCATTGAGAGTTGTAGCTTAATATCAAATTTTTAATCTAGAGTTTGTAACATAGAATTTTGAGTTCTAAGTTTGGAGAGGGTTTTGAAGAATTTGAAGATTCAAAGGGTTTCAACTCCAACATTTTGGACTTGGGTCTTGTGTATTCTTCACTCTTGGCTTGTTTTGAGCCTTAAAACTTCATACCCATTTCAATGCAAACTCATATTGGTATAAATTTCTATCTCTTTTATATGTCTAGCTAAACCCCAAATCTTGGGGTGTGATTTTGTGAATATAGGTTAGATTATCTGTTGGGTCTTGCTTGTTGATTATTTTTTGTTGTTTAGATGTGATTTTGTTTCGTAGTTGTGGTGGAACTTAATGAAATTATAGTTGCAAATACGATTTCATCTTTGTGTTTTCGACTTGCTCGAGAGAGAGGTCGTAAAACTAAGACTACTAAATTGATGGCCGGTGGGATTGGGTTGACATGAGGTTCAACTCAAGCTAGTGAACCCTAGTCCTTCTCCCACACACTCAGCTCAAGAGAATGAGTGTGCTAAGGCGGAGGTTGTTCTTCATGCGGCAACTCGGTGTTCGAGAGAAACAGAGTTGATTCGGGGTAGGTTGCTCGAGAGAGAATTTACCCCCACTATACTCTAGCCTAGTCACAAATATTCAACGGATTTATTATTAAAAGTATGTACCCAATAGTTTAGTTTATCCTGTATTCCTATCACATCGTATGAATCCTATCTCCTTGATTAGTACTCTTTGCATTTTTGCTGTTTTTGCTTACTTGTTACAAACCCCCATTGATAACTGACTCTTGCGTCACCCTTTAGATTTAATGTGTTTATATTCGATAATGTTTTTAGCTATTACTAATTAGAGTTCATTTTATTTTTCTATTAATTCTCAAAACCACTCCCTTGGGACTCGACCCCAACCCTTGGTTGAGTTACTTTACTATTGTACAATCATAGACACTTGCATTGGAAGTTGTGTCTTGATTACACAAACATCAACCCTTAAGGGTATAATTTCCCCCTTCCCATGATATGATAGGTTAGCTCAGAACCTTGAATGTGACCAATCGAGTCCTACAATCTATGGAATCATAAAATGCATGAAGCCAATCAATCTCAAGAATAACATCAAAATATAACATATCGAGCTTAATAAGATTAGCATGAGTGACTCTATGAGAAACAATAATAGGGCGATATCAATAAACTTCTTTTGAAAAAATAGAATCACCAACATGAGTAGAGACTTGAAAGGGATTAGAAAGGATTTCAGGACCAACATCAAATTTCATGGCCATATAAGGAGTAACAATTGACAACATCCGGATCAAGCAAAGCATAAACATCAAAATGAAAAACTTTCAACATACCGGTCACAACTGGAAAACCCTCATGATCTTGTTGAGTCCGAATTGTATAGAATATGTCTTGCTTCAGAGCACCCAAACCTAAACCACTAGGCTGAACTTCCCTACAATCCTTTCCCTTACTAGCAAGAAATGGGCAATCTATCATTTTGTGACCACTCTTTCAACAATAAAAACATCCATTTGTACCGGTCAAACATTTGCCATCATGTTTCTTGCCACACCTAGTGTAAGTAGTCATAGAAGATCCACCATTGGTTTCTTCTTGAGGCTTAAGGTTGGATGCCCTATCATAGTTTAACTTAGAGGTTTGAGCATTATAAAAACATTGACAGGAAAACTTTCACTAGAATCTAGAACACCCATGTCCATTAGACTTCAACGGGAAAAGTCATCATTACCGGTCCTTGCCTTCCTAGACTTCTCCTTTCATTTTTCCTCTTCGATTTTTTGGGAATGTAACATAAAATGAGAGATATCCATATCATTAATCAAAATGGATGTACATCACTCCTTGACCACCAATTTGGACACACTGCACATAAACTTGCTCATCCTTTCCCTAGAGTTGGCGACCATAGTCTGAGCATACTTAGACAATTGAGTAAACTTCAAAGAGTACTCCTTCACACTCATATTACCTTGACGAAGATTAATGAACTCAAGCAATTTTTCCTCTCTCATGTCAAGAGCAAAGAAATGATTAAGAAAATCTCCTTTAAATTTCTCCCAATCAAGATGTCACGACCCAGGGGTACCCCCTAGACGTAACATGGCACATAGAACCCCAAAAGGTACTATGTAAGCCACTTAGCATACCATAACATAAAGTAGTAGAATGATAAGAGTAAAAACGCATTTAAGTCCAAATAGTCTTTTAGAAAGGGGAAGTCTAAATTGGTCTCAATTAGCCATCTATTACAATTCATGAGTCAAAATAGGGTCGCAACCCCAACAACATAATCCGAACCTAGAAAGTACTAAATTGAAAGATAAAAGTAAAATGCCCCATCCTCGAATCATAAGGACTCACCACAAGCAAGGAGAATAGTCAAATCCAAGCTTGAACCAAAATGATATCCACCTTTAGAACCGGAACCTACCCTTTGTGAAAAATGTAGAAGAAATATAGGTTATTACAAAAATGCACTAAGTATGATAGTCATGCAGAAAAACCTTTAAACATGCTAAAAGGGACATTTTTATGGAATACATGCCATTTACTAGTTTAAACCACCATTTGAAGACATAGGAAGAGATAAGTCATAAGCATACTTTTTACATAAATCTTCACATTATAAGAGAACCACACCATGAGCACCTTCAAAGCATACTTGTGCAATTCATGAATAAGATCCCAAAATCCTATCCATGCTAGGTAAAACTTCTTGAGTAATCATAGTTCATATTTCATATTATTGTCTAATTGGGAATAATCCTTAACCGACATAGACCATGTGATCGAACAGGGAATCCAATGTCTACCCCATACCGAAAAGGGGTTGTTCTACTTGCCTAAGGTAAAACCAAACTCTTACACTATAAGAAAAGTGTGAATTATATGGGGATTTTCCTTGGGATTAGTATGAAAATTTGCAAGAAAATAAGTTTCCTACGGATTTTCATACTAATCCCCGTGAAAATCTCCATGTAATTCACACTTTTGTTATAGTGTTAGCTTAGGTGGATCCACTGGCTAAAGACCTATGTGGGGACATAGTTATGGGATAAAGAGATTGCTACTAGAAAACCCGACTCTACTAAGGTATAAGGTTTCCATCTCATGAGACACATACCATGGGATCCTGGACTCAACTTTTGTAGAAGGAACCCATGTGGAAAGTTGGACTCAACTAGCGTATAAGCTTCCATCTCATATTCATATCCACTCGGTGCTAAGCATTAATTCCCATAAATTACATATTAAGTCTTGACTTAGGTGCATATTCATGGAAAAGCGTCGTATCACTCCATCCAACATAATTCATACTGTAGCTCATAGATTCAATGGGTGAGAATAGCCTTTGAACCCTAAATTCATTATATTGTGAGAACACCCTTCGCAGTTTTCAACCCTAGAATCATAATATTGTGAGAACAGCCTTCACATCATACCATATTCATACATAAAGTTTTACATGAGGATAATCATCCACCCACCCACAATTAGATCATAATCATGTTCACTTCACTCTCAAAGTGCGCTAAAGACATATACATATACCTCATAAACATACATAATTCTCATGATTTTCCCTTCAAGGACCATAGATCACATTCAATCAACATATCTAGAATTACTACATTAGACATGGATAATAACATGATTCAATTACTACAATTACTATTAGCATAATCTCTTAGTATTCTTCTTTCTACAATTCACCCACATCAGAAGTTCATAAATTGGGGATATGAGGGTTCTTGGGGGAATTCACCATAATTCAACCATAAATAATCAATATATCAATAGTTCAATCATAATCCATCATAAATCAACCATTAAAAACGTTTTTGGAAAGAACCCATAAGATTGAAGTCAAACCCTAACTTTAGGGGAAATCACTAGTTTAGAAATTGAGTTTTAAAGGGCTCCATGGATGAAAGCTATACATGGATGAAGGACTACCATACCTTAGTTAGGATTATCCAAAGTAATTGAATGAAAAAGCCTTGATTCTTCAAGCCCTAGCTTCAACTCTTCTCTTCTTCTTACTTGAATCCTAGAGAGAGAAATTCTTTTGGAGAGGATGAAGTTTTAGGTTTTCTTTTAGATTCTAGGAAAGTGACTTAATTGAGGAAAATTTGAGTCTAAAAAGATTATACACTTTACTAGGAAAAGAATAAAACAATGTAGTATCAACTTAGGGAAAATTATTAAAGACCCTTAAGAATTTCACTTAAAAACTACCAACTTGCACGACTTAGCTCGCCTAGGGCACTTGGCAACTTGCCAAGTGGACCCTTGGTCCGCCCAATTTTCCAAAATTCCTCCTCATGGAGGCAGCCTACTAGGCTATGGGGAGAACCCTTGGGCAATGCGCCAACCAGGTTGGCGAGCCCCGACCTAGCACGCCCAAATTTCCAACAGCTAGGCCATGGGGACAGTCCACTAAGTGACCCTAAGTGCACTTTGGCGACTCGCCAAGTCACTTGGGCGACCTGTTGCCCTTGCCAACTTGGCTTGGGGAGGAAATGTTTTTCCTTAGTGAATCATAGGTCCCTTAGGCTCTTGCCCTCAACCAAGGGTAGTCAACCCCACACCCTAAGTCCTAGGTTAGCCTACAAGATCCCGAGGTGTCACAATAAAGAGGACCCACATCAATGACACTTTCACCTTTCCATTGTTCAAACCAATCTTGAGTAACACCTTTGAGTTGATAAGTGGACAATTTCACCTTCTCTACAATTCACACCCATAATTCCCACTATCTCGTAAATCTTATTAATGAAATCTTGAGGATCCTCATCATTTTTGACTCATGAAACCCTGGGGGGTTCATCCTAGTGAAGTTCGTCATCCCTGTTGCCGCCATACCCACATTTGGGTTAACGAGAGCATTGCTTCTCTATTAACTTGGGTCATCATAGTTTGATCAAAGACTTGAAAAATGGCACTAAATTTGGCATCAGTCACTTACTTAGACAAAGGATCAATTGGGGGTTTAGAAACCTCATGATCCACATAAATTCCTTCTCACATAAGCTCTAAAGGGGCCATATCATGAAAACATTGGGGAAGAGCTAGGATAAGGACCTTTATAATAATAAATTCTATCGCATGACTTCAAGTAGTGAAAGAAGTGAAGTGTTCTAAGTGGTTTATAGACTTATATTCATAAATGTGGCGTGCTTTACACTCTTGAACAAGACTTTACTCAGCGCGGCTTTTCAGACATCCTAGGACCCTCTAAAACTTGGTGCCACTACACCATTTGATTCCTTTAACCATCCTAGAAAAGTTAGTCCTAAACTATAAAAAAATGTAGCCTTTGATCAAAGGCCACATTTTTCGACTTTAGATTACGCTTTTCCGGGGGTGGCCTAAAGAAGCGTTAGCCTAGACTTTAGCCAACACTTATCAGCTACGCGTCATAAGTGTGACCTAAAAGGTAAAAAGGCCACGCTTTGCATTAGCTCTTGTAGCAACATTTCTATCTCCTACAACTACACTCTTAAGCGTAGCCTTTGCTTTCTTATTGGCTACAGTCACTACAAGAAAATGTACATACGACGACATTAATTTGGTGACATTTGAAACAAATATCTAAAAATAAAGAATTTCACGGCATTTAAGAACAAAATGTCATTAAACAATGACATTTGATTTCAAATGTCGTAAGAATAATGACATTTGGTATCAAATATCGTAAATATAATGACATTTGGTCCAAAATGTCGTTGTTTTTAGCGACATTTGGCGAAAATGACATTTAAATGATGACATTTTGCTACAAATGTCAAATATAATATGACATTTATTACAAAATGTCATTTGTTCTAGTGACATTTAGAAAAAAATATCGCTTAAATAGTGACATTTAATATAAATGTCGAATATATTATGACATTTACTGCAAAATGTCATTGATTTTAGTGACATTTAGAAAAAATGTCACTAAAATAATTACATTTATTGCAAAATATCGTTGTTTTTAGCGACATTTAGCGAAAATGTCATTTAAATGATGACGTTTGCTACAAATGTCGAACATAATATGACATTTATTACAAAATGTCATTGATTTTAGTAACATTTAGAAAAAATATTGTTTAAATAGTGACATTTAACATAAATGTCAAATATATTATGACATTTACTGTAAAATGACATTGATTTTAGTGACATTTAGAAAAAATGTCACTAAAATAGTGACATTTGTTGTAAAATGTCATTGATTTTAGCAACTTTTAGCAAAAGTGTTATTAAAATAGCGACATTTAATACAGATGTCAAATATATTACACTACTAGAATTTCGTTGTTTGCCAACTTCAAAATAGGTTGGAATGTAGCGAAAAATGGAGTTTTTTAATGACTTTCCGACTACTTTTGAGTAGTCGGCAGACTAAGCGTTGCAAAATACTTGCTGACTATCAGTCACTACATATAAATTAAAACCCGGCCATTAAAGTACCTGAACTGCTGACTATTGTAGTCGGAACGGCAGTAAAATAATGTTTTATTAATTTAAATACTACTGACTACTATAGTCAGAATACTTATTAAATAATAATTTATTAATTTAATAACGCCAACTACGGTTGTCGTAATAGTTAATTAATTAACTATTAGGTGATCTTTCGACTATTGCAGAAGACATTTTTAATTTTCTAAAAAATAATTCTATATGAAAGTTACTTTTAATACACAAAAATGTTGTTTATTTTGGTACAACACCTGCTAATTATACTACCATCCATCCATAAAAATTAACATAACAATACAAAACATCGAATACATTCCTCAACATTCAAATTTCACTTGATTCACATATTCACAATGGAGTCTAAAAGTCCAAGCATCATCAAAATTAAGTCTAATAAGTATTCAATTGCTATTCAAAATGGAAGTAAATAATTTAAAACAAGTCTGAATCTCATAGAATTTACAACCCATACTTTGAAAGCAATTGCTTAAGGATCTCTACTAGCAATAAATTCTACAAAATCTAATGCATCCAAGCATATATGGAAACAGTACAACAAATCTTTATCGTTCACTACAATCGAGTTTACTTCTGGCCACTATTCAATTTCAATCACCTGCATTTTCCTGCACATTCAAAATAAAATTGTAAGTTAGAGAAAGAATTCATTCTCAATACTAGTCATTTAATGGGTAAAGACGACAAACGGGTCAAGACCAAACCCAATTCAAATTTGCTTGAGTCAAGTCTAGTAATGAGTTATAGAACGCTGGAAAACACCATCTTAAAACTACTACTCCACATCCTCTGGAAACTAATTCTTTAAATTCGTATTCAAACAAATGTATCAAGATCAAAATTAACAAAATCGCAATTATTTTTTTACCTCTTCTCTAACACAAAAACAATTTTGGTATGCAAGAAGAAGAAGAAATGTACGACATTTGTGAAAGAAGTTTTTCGTAGTGAACCATTCCATTTTTTCTTATGAGTTTTTACATTTTTACTCTCATGTACGTAATCTTTTCATTCTCCATTATTTGTTAATTGGATGGGCTTAATTATCCTTTTTATGATAGTGATTTAAAGGCGAAAGATGTGGAGCAACAAAGCCTAGAGGAAATTCATTATTGAAGTTCAGAGTTTGATTCGAGTATGATATAAAAATCTGCTAAGTTACATGGTTTTTATGTTGAAGGTTAGGTACATCTGATTGTATGTGATTATATTCAAGGGCAACATTCTACTAAAAACCTTAGATTCTTAAGCGTCAATTGAACATTACGGTCGTGTTTACTGAGGGAATCAATATATATATATATATATATATAAAAGCTAAATATAGACAATCTGATGGGGCACCTCTCTATGACCAGCATTTTCATTTATCTTTTATCTCCTTTTTTGAAGTTTTATATTTATTTTCTATTTTTTGTTTGTATTTAAAAAAATTGAAAGCATTTAAATGAATTACTCAATTAATCATGTTCTTTAAAACTTCCCTCACACTAATATACATTTAAGTTAATGGAACATGAAAAGACCAAAAACTTTTCATTTTTCATAACTGTTTATATTATTTAGGCTATAAAATAAACATATTTGAGTATTTCAAACCAAGAACAATGAACTCCTCCTCCTCTTTTCTTCATTTCTTCTTTCCTTCTTTTCTGATGATGATAAAGAAGAATATACAGATATCACCAACAATAATGAACTCTTCCTGTTTTCTTCATTTCTTCTTTCCTTCTTTTCTTATGATAATAAAGAATATTATACCAATATCAAATTACTAGGCCTTCGAATTTATTTGACAAAAGAGAAAAAGAAAAGTATATCATGATGCTTCTGAAGATATTGGTAGGAGAAATGTTGTATTGCGAGAAAAAAATTGATTTGGTATATCAAATTTTTAGGCCTTCAAATTTCTTCAACAAAAGAGAAAAGAAGTACATCATGATCCTTCCGAAGATGTTGTAGGAGAAATGTTACATTGAGAGAAAAAAATTGATTTGGTTGAAGCATTTATAGGAAGAGTGATTAGTGTATCAAGGGGTAAGATAATTATTTGGTGAAATAATCCATCTATTTATGTATTTCATATCAAATTAGGAGAAGAATAAGTAGAAAATGTTTTGTGATTTAAAAGGAAACGAAGTTAATGTTGATATTATTTCTTTCAACTTAATTATTCTATTAATTCCTTTCTTCTTTTATTTTGTCTTGATTTTTTTTTTATGTGTCTTTAATCAAAGTTTATTTTATATATACTATGATTGATATTCTAATTATTTTTTTATAGTTCTTTTGGCATTTTTTTAGTAATTTTAAAAGAAAAGATGGTCATATTTGAATCATTTTATCATCAATGCTATTAATTTCTTTTACTTTCTTCTCTTAATTTCATAACTAATATTTATTTACTATATGATTTCCTTAAATAACTTTTTTAATTATTTATTATTTATTTAAAGAAATAAGTTATTTATATTTAATAATAGCTAAAATAAAAATGTAACGTGATACCCTTTTTAATCTAGCATTGATACTTATTTATATTTATCAATAATTTTGACAATTTTATTATATTTTTATTAAAATAATTACTCAAAAATGAAGTTCCTCTTCCAAAAAAAGCATGCCTCAATATTTATTTTATTTTTTGGCCTTTTTACTAATTTTAAAAGACTAGAAAATTTTCCTTAAAGTTTTATAAAACATAAAAAAAAAAAACTATATTTAAATACTACTATATGCTATTAATTTCTTTTACTTCATTTCCTTAATCTCATCATTAATAGTATTTATATTATTTCCATAAATCACATTTTCTCGTTTCTTTGTTTATTTTATTTTAATTATTTATTCCTAGAAATAAGTTATTATTATAACTTAACAAGAATAGCAAAACAAAATTTACATAATTATTTATTTATATCAATTATTTTGAAATTTATAATAATATTATATATAC